>JANFOE010003107.1:0-79843 GCA_025667525.1 Glebionis coronaria | reverse complement strand
ACTAATACCACCGTACTAGACCTGGAGCAGAGGTTTTAATGGAAAATATCAACGACTTCTTAGCCGACTATGCAGCACAGAAAGAGCAGGTAACTATGCTCATTTTTTTGTTATATAAATACTTTTTATCTGATTCGTAATGCTTGTACCCTTTTCTAGAATTTCACGAAAATTGACCTTGACGTAAATCTGTTGAAATGGTCTTTCTGTATTTTTTTTATCCTTTTCTCATGGAGATAAATATCTGAGATGTGCAGGAAAAGAACGAAAAAGAAGAAATAGCGGCAGATGGAGGATGGACGGTTGTTACACATAAGAAAGGTAGGAAGAAAACAAAAGACGCAGTAAGCGGTACGACTATTGGTTCAGTTGCTCAGGCTGTTGTCATGGAAAAATTGTCAAAAATGAAAGATAAACAAGTTGGCCTAAACTTTTATCGTTTTCAGAAGAGGGAGGCACAACGAAACGGTATGCTCATTACTTTTTACGTGTTTGCTTTCAGCTAGAGGTTGTTAAAGGAGCGGGTCAAAACGTGCCGGGTCACTTTTTTTCTCAAAACATTTAGTTTTCTACCAATACTTCCACCAACTAACTGTCTTTTAAGATTATTACTTTTTTGTGTATAAAACGATTTCGGTGTTTTCATTGCCTTACGAATACAACTTGGACCCAATAATACAACCTCAATCTATCCATTTATAAGGGAATGGGTCGAAATTGGCACCGACAATTACCGATATTATGTTAAAAAATTCTGACTCTTTGCAGAGATCATGACGCTGCAAAGCAAATTCGAGCAAGACAAGAAAAGAATACAAGAACTGAGGGCTGCAAGGAAGTTTCGACCATACTAAGTGTTATCATATTAGCCTTGTATGTTTCAGCTGCTTATCTTCTCTTGAGCGAGTCTTTGATCGGAAAGCAAAGAGTTGCTAACATGAGGGTTCGTTCGATTGTTTTATTCGAGTTTGGAAAATTGTTCAAAATTTTGATATGTTATTTAGTTTTTCGAATGAAATATATTTTTCCAGTCAGTTTCTTTATTATTACTGAACTTCTAGTTTTAGTGACCTCTATCTTGATTGATATATATATATATATATGCATCTTCATCTCCGTGGTCAATTTGATTCCACATATGATCCATAAGGTTTTGTTGAAGACTTTGATGGGTTTGTCGGTCGCGTAGTTCTCTGTTTTTTGGCGGTAAACTTCACACCGATCAACCCATGTTCGTTGCATATTTCTTGACGGGTTAACGTAATTTTGGTTCCAATCTAAAACCTGCATACCTTGATCTTTCAAAATCATGTTATGAAGTATGATGCACGTATACATGAGTCGCCGTAAGGCGTTTACTTCATACGCGCGTGCTAGTTGACGTAGTATTCCCCAACGTCCTTGGAGAACACCAAATGCACGTTCAACATCTTTCCGTGCACCTTCTTGACGCCTTTTGAAGTGAGTATGTTTGGCGTCAGTTGCAACCGTGAAAGACTTCACGAAACTCGCCCATTGTGGGTAAATACCATCCGCTAAGTAATACCCATTTTGATACTAAACTCCGTTAACCGTATACGGTTTTACCGGTGCTTCGTCATTCAGAAGGTCATTAAATAACGGAGAATTGTCTAAAACATTAATATCGTTATTCGCACCTGCCATCCCAAAAAACGCATGCCAAATCCACAGATCTTGCGAAGCAACAGCTTCAAGCATCAAAGTAGGGTATCTTTTATAACCACCAGCGTATTGTCCATGCCACGCAAGTGGATAATTTTTCCATTCCCAGTGCATACAATCAATGCTGCCAAGCATCCCGGAAAACCATGTTTCGTAAGATGTAGATCATATATTTGATCAACATCGGCCGGAGTTGGTTTTTTTAAATACTTGGCCATATACAAGTCAATAACACACATATTAAAATACATTATACACTCACGTCCGGTTCGATTAGCAATTTGTAGATATTCATCAAATGCATCCGACGTGTTGGCGTATGCCAATTGACGTATAGCCATTGTGCACTTCATAATAGCATTAATACTCATTCGACCCGTAGCATCGGGTCGAGAAGTAAAATAATGAAAATGCGCAGGAAGAGGATCGGCCTGATAATTTCTTATGCCGTTAACTATTTTTAATAATAGTATTCGGCTCATTCGAAATCTTTCACGAAACTTAACCAAAGAATACCTGCAATTATCAACGAAATAATCGTTCATGAGCCGTTCCTCAGCACCTTCTCGGTCACGGTTGACTGGGGTCCGAGATAGTCTTGGACGATTCTCTTCTTCAAGCAACTGTTGATAATGATCGTGTGCTAGTGGCAAGAAGTAAGCATCGAATTCCTCATCGATTTCAAAAACTGACGCAACGTGATTGGGATTCATATTTGTTTGTAGAGAGTGTTTGTGTTTTGGTGTGTAAGAAATGATTGATTTTGAGTTATATTTATAGACGGATCGAAAAATATAGCTGTTATAATTCGAATTTCAAAAACTAGCCGTTGGGGGGTGAAATGAAATTTTTTCCAAAAAATAGCCGTTCGGGGGGGGGGGGGGGTGAATTTAAAAAAAAAACAGACCACGCGACGTGGGTATACCCACGTATGGTTCCCGCGCCGCGGGTTTCGTCGCCCATCAGAGTCATCGCGCGTGCCCTCTTAAAAGTTAACTTACAACCTAGGCGAATAACATAATAGACAGCCACAGAAAAAGTTCGTTCACTGAAAGCAATCAAACAAAAGCATCAAAATACAAAAACCAGTCACTGAAATTCAAATCTAAAACATAAACTAGTCAATGAATTCTGCCTTTAGACAACTTTCTTTCAAGCAACTGTTTAATTCTGCTTTTAGATAATAACCACTGGCAACTTTCTTTCGCACCTGTTTCTCTCATCGGGGAGGAATTTTCGCCAATCCCACGTATTGTAAACAGCTTATTGGAATGCATAAAAATATCCGCCCCAGGTGGATAAAAGGGAAGAACAAAGCCGGTTTTATGTAAAACGCCGCTTTTGAGGTTGTAAACGAAGAACGTAAATATTCCCTCGATGTAGTTTCTTACTAACATATCCCCGTCTTTATTCCAACACCCCAAAACCTCTAAGGAGCCATTAGGAACAATTCCAAATCCCCAGTGTAGAACCCATTCTTTCTGCTTTAATATCCAAACCCCCTTCGTACTAAAACACACATATCCAACTTCACCATTTAGATCAACCAAGTGCGGCAAACCCCGATAATTATAACTTTTATGTTTAACATACATTCTTTTGGGAGGATCAATCACCCCAAATTCTTCTTTTTCTACATCAAACCATATTACAGGAGGACTTCCAACACTATCATCATTAACCAACCAATGCAAACAACCATTAACAAATACGGAATTACCTTTTATGGGGTAAAAAGGGACTTGAGGTATTTCCCGCCATGTGTTTGTGCCAAATACATGCACCATTGTGCATAGATCTTTCTCGTTTACTGTAGACTCTTCCCGCCATGTGTTTCTTTAAACAAAACACAAACCATCTTCAAAGTGTTGGTGGAAGCATCAAAACCAAGCCCACATGATTTCCAGAAACTGGAATTACGAGACTGTCGACACATAGGAAGAGGTGGAAGCTCGTAGCGTTCTTTCCTTAGAGGATGGACCACAAACAACGTGGTCACTTTATTATCTTCAGTTTGTGACAAACACATCAGCCCATTGCAGGAACCTCGGACTTCAATGCGCACAATTTCCCCTGAATATTTTGAGAAAGGTTTCTTGCGAAAAAACTCCGACCACGGGTCCTCTTTCGGGTCCAAGACATAAGTATGATCAGTTTGTTTAGATTCAATCATATGGAAACATAAGCCGCGGGTTATAAACTTAATTATGATCAAGGTGAGTATGGTATATGATAGGTATAGGTTCTTGTGGGACTCGTTCATCATAAACGATTGCAAGGTAACGATCATCGATGTACTCGCACCACACTTTCGATACACACCGGGAACGAGCCAAACATCTACCTGGTAGTCTTGAAAAGATGTCGAACATGATGTTTGCAGGTAATCTATCCATGATGTCGAACATGATTTTGGAAGGTAATCTGTCCATGATCAATCTTTAGGTTAAAACATACAGTAAGAATTATGGTGGTGATATTTATAGTGAAAAAAATAATCTAAATATTTATTAAACATCTATATGAAAGAGTAACTACACTCGATTACACAAAACACAAGCCTGTATAATCATTCGAAACAACAAGTCAACAAAAATATAAGATCCTATCAAACACTAAGGGGGGGTTTGGTTTGGCTTATATAACGTAAGCCCATTTCGGCTTATATAACATAAGCCCATTTCGGCTTATATAACATAAGTCTATAATTTTGTGGCTTATTTAGAGACTTATGGGCTTATATATATGTTTATTCCTAAGTCTCAAAATAAGAAAAAAAAATGGGCTTATGTTATGTAAGCAAAAAAAAAAAACCATATTTCGGCTTATATTTTATAAAAACCATTTTGCTTATATGAGTTTATTATATCATAATAAAATTAGATAAGCTAATAAGTCTCCAAATAAGCCACAAAATTGGAGCTTACGTTATATAAGCCGAAATGGGCTTACGACATATAAGCTAAAACAAACAGCCCCTAAATTTAAGAATCAAATTCACATTTTCAGAATTTCGATTTAAAAAATACTAGAATTACCCATAATAATCGAAAAGCATATTATTCAGATTGAAAGAAATAAAATAAAAAAATGGTGTTATATATAAAAGCAAAAACGAATCTTAAATAAAAAACTTACAACAATAAAGTCGGTTTGGCAGCTAGGGTTTAAAGTTAGGAGGAAGATGAAGTGAGAGAAAATAGTTTATTTATTGGTTTAATATTTTTTGAGAGAATTGCAAAACTGGTCTCTCATTCGGGTTTAACAGTTATATTCCCTTTACTTTTTTTTTCTCGGGTTTAGTCCCTATGGTTGTGACTTATAACGGGTTTGATCCCTTGATCATATTTTCTGTTAGTTTGACCGTTAAGTGTTGGTTTAGAGGGCTGAAATAACATAAATACCCTTTTACAAATAGTCCATGTGGTTTGTGGGATGTAACAAATTTAGTCCCAATTTTTTTTTAACTTTTTAATTATATCAATATTTATTAAAAAATTTGAAATATTTTTTTCTTAAAGTTTCGAATATTCCTTAACTCAAAAAATCTCGAAATTTATTCGAAATTTTTTATATTTTTCAAATTTTTGTTAAAATTTCAAATTTTTTTACAAAAAGGTTTCGAATGTGTTCAAAAAAATTATCAAATCTTTTTTAAAAATATAAATTTTGAATGTTTTGTTTATTTTTGTAAATTCTCGAATGTCTTTAAAAAGTTTATAATATAAAAAAATTACACGAAACATTTTTTTAGAATATGTATATTCTTTTCGGATCAAGAACAAAATCTTAGCTAAATTTTACTGTTTCTTTCAATATTTCAAATATTCTATTAGAAAAAATTTCGAATATTTTTTAAATATTTTGAAAAAAACATTAGAATATTTTTCAAATGTTTTGTAAAAAAAGTCGAATATTTTTTATAAAAAATACCAATTTTTCTAATATTTTATTAAAAAATTCAAATATTAAAATAAATTCGAATATTCGATTCAAAAGTATAATGTTGTCAAAGAAAATTTAGAATTTTTTTTTTAAAATACTCGATTTTTTAGAAAATTTGAATTTTTTTAAAAATACTCGATTTTTCTTAGGAAATTATTGAAATTTGTGAAGTTTTTGGAAAAGAAGAATCGAAATTTTTTCTTAAAGAATATTTTAATTTTAAAATTATTTTTTTAAATATTTAGCCAAGATTTCTTGATCCAAAAAGAGTATATGTATATAGAAAAGTTCGAAAAGTTTTCTTTAAAATATTTTAAAATTTATAAAATAATATTTCTTTTATATAAAAAGGATAGAGATAAAATAATATTTCTTTTATACAAAAATACATTTCTTTAGAATAGTAAAAAAATAATAAAAAAACTTTTATAATATAAATTTCGAATGGTTAATATTTGTTTTTGAAAATTCGAATGTTTTACCAAAATTTATTTTTCGATTGATTAAAAAATTTTTGGGACTAAATTTGTTACATTCCACAAACCACGGGGACTATTTGTAAAAGGGTATTTATGTCATTTCAACCCTCTAAATCAACACTTGACGGTCAAACTAACAGAAAATATGGGCAAAGGACCAAACCCGTTATAAGTCACAACCATAGGGACTAAATCCGAGAAAAAAAAGTAAAGGGACTATATCTGTTAAACCCGGATGACCACAGGGACCATTTTTGCAATTCTCTCATATTTTTTTCTCGTTCTTAATTTTTTTTAATTCGTAAACTAAAAACGTAAACGTTTTGCGTACACTTTTATTAAAAATTGAAAAACGAATGTAAAGTTCACCGAAAATTTAAAGCCAATACATAAATAAATAAAACCTAAAATGGCAAATTATATTTCGCCTTAATTTGAGCTCGAATATTCGTAATCAGGCACATAAAAGTTGATGTCGTTATTTTGTTGCTTTGTTTTTGCAATTTCCAACTCTTTTTCTCGAAGTGCCATCTCTCTTTCTTTCATAGATAGGAAAGCTTGTCGTTCTTCTTTCTGCAATCCGATGGCACGCTCAATTCGCCTCCCAAATTCGGGTACCATCAACCTAGCCAAAGCATCGTCGTTTGTCCTGTTAGACGATCCTTTTCCTTTCCTCACTCTGTCTCTCCCCATTGGTCGGGGAAGTTCCTTCACTTCTTCATCATCATCATCAGGAACTGTCCGATTAATACTAGCAACCACATACTCTGCACTAACGAAGCAGACCTGGAAGACTTGTATCTTTTAGCCTTCGCTGCTTGCCTTGCTAAAAAAGATGGGATTTTAACATCCTCCATTTCGAACTGTCTTTCAAAATCTCCCAACAATGACGAAATCTGAACTTAGTATCAACTTCAGCTTCATAGTCAAGAATGGCCTTGTTAACGTAATCTTAATCCCCGACTAAACTTTCTGCCGCCCTACGCATAACATTATTGTACACTTCCGAGAAACGAACTATCGATGAACGAAAGGACTTCCATTTCCCATTAATAGAGTCGTACGTTCACTTACCATGCACACCGGTTTTACTCTCAAAGTAATCTAAGATCGCAGTCCAAAAGCCGCTTTCATTCCTGTTGTTTCTGAGTTCGCTGTTCTCGAAAATAAACAACCAGGCTTTACACAAAGCAATTTCTTCCCCGTTGGTCCATGTCAACTATCGGGGAGCATCAGTGTCTGCAGGCAACTTCTTTTGGCGGAATCTAGTCGGCTTCGATTTTCGCTTTTGACGTGGGGCAGCAACCTCGTCAAAGTTTTCTTGGAACGAACCGATTTGTTGGAAAGATTCGGTTTGTTGAAAAGAACTTGAGTATTCGGGTGTGTACAAATCTTCGTTTGGAAATGGATTCACGGGACACATGGCCGGTTGTGACGAAGAAGTGCCACCAACATCGGGGTTCGTAAACTAATAGGAGCCCGGGTTCGCTGCTATTTCGTGAAACGCGTTTTGTGAGTACTGAGTAAAAGGGAACGGGTTTGGTTCGGGTTGACGGTAACCTTGTTGTTGATACATATCCGGGTTTGGTTCGGGTTGACGGTACGGTGGGTTTTGATAAGTGTTGTGCGCGTAGAACGCTTGTGGACGCAAAAGGTTCACGTTCAGAGATGGGTTCTCAAGATTAAACGTTTCTTCGGGTGTTACCGGGGAGTTTGAGTTGCGGTTTCGTTGACGATGTTTTGTGTTTTGAGGTGTTCTTTGATACATGATTTGAAGGAAATGAAAGAGTAGTAGAGGTTTGATAATTGAATGTGTGAGAAAATATGATAAGTAGAAGAATGAATTTATAGGAAAAAATTTAAATTTTTAAAAAATAAAAATAAAAATAATGACCGTTGCAACGGTCAAATAAGTATTAAACACAAAGTCACTTAGGTGAGTTTTTGAGAATAGTGAGTTTGTAATACCGAAAACTCACGCGTGAGTTTTTAGCCGGGGTGACAACTCACACTTGACTTTTGCAACTCGCCCGTGAGTTTCATGCCACTCCGTCTAACCTAAGAACACAAATAAAATAAGCAATTACTAAAACCTATAAGCTAAATGCAAACAGTGGAAATGAATTATAATAACAGATTACCTTAAATTTAAATCCAACCAAATTAGGGGCTGCTTGTTTTACATGCCAAACTCTGATTGACCTTTTTCTCTTATTCGCTCAGATATTTATTGTTTTGTGGTATTTTTTTTAAGACATTAGATGTAAAAACATATGAAAAACCTCTAACTTCTTTAATTTAAACATTGTGAATATCTGGTTACCTCTGTAAAGCCATAATCGAAAGAAACCAACAATTTGCCACTCTTTTGTAAAACGCGTATTTAAAATACAAGAACCTTAAACATACACAGTCTCAGTTTTATTAAAAATCGTGAAGTAATTTAATTATTCAGAAAATAGATAACACTTGTAAATAAGTAATAATAGTTATTCAGTATTACGTAGGTACTTTATTCAGAAAAAAAAGACTACGTTTCAGAAAATTAAAACACGAGCACGAGCTAAAATTACGTCACGGGAATTAAGTCGAAAAATAAAAAGGAAACATACGTATAATACATAGGGGGCCGGCGGTTTATTAAACAACAAAGAAGAATAATGGGCATTGAGCCCGGCCCGTTTTAAAAGTAAACAACAGGAAACAAAAGATTTATGCCATTTCATTTTAACATAAACACAAAACAAAATTAGGGTTTGGTGACCTTTGTTGTGTCGCCGGCTAGAGAAGAAACAAATGGGGAATTCGGGCTAAAATCTCATCATTGATTCGTGTGTGTTAGTCATTCCATTATCACTCCTATAACGGTATCACCTTCCTTCGTTTAATTCCATTTTATATCACGAATTAGTATAATTATGATCTAAATAAATGGGTTTATATATTATAAGCATGAATTAATAATCAAGAGGGTCGGGTTTTGTTTGATTCATGAAAACCGAGACCTATAAGGTCTCGTTGTGTATGCTGTTGGCCAGCCGTGACCCACACAGGGGCGGTGGTGCCTTTGTTTGATTAGCCACAACCTAAAAACAATAAACACGGGGTAGTCATGTATTAAGGGGGTGTTTGGGTTTAAGAACATTAGGTAAAAACCAAGCAGTTGGGGTGTTTGTTTTGACAGCAGTGGCAACCGAGAGTCCTTATGACTCTCGGTGAGTCTTAGAGTAGAAACAGTGGGAATTTATATCAAACAGTGGGAATTTATAACAAAGCAGTGGGAACCATAACACCAAAAACAGTGGGAATAAATGAAGAACAGTAGAAACTGGCACTAGGCCAGTGGCTATTGTTCGAAGTCAGCAACCAAAAGGGGGAGGTCACGACGTGTCGTGGTGTGCTCGAATGGATTAACCAGAGACATGTGTGTCTCGGGAGAAAACTTCTACTCGGGTTTCGGGGTAACGGAAAATAATAAATACGAGGTTCATTTTAATTATGATTAAATCATGTTTATAACTTAGTTTTAATAAATAAATTAATCAAGTGGTTTTGTTTTAATAATTTAATTAGTAAAATCAAATTGATTTTATTTTATCCTTTTAACCACTTAAAAATATGTGATTTATTATGTTTTAATTTTCAAGAAAAACTAATTGGAAACCTTTCTAATTTATGAAACTTTCTAATTATAGCCAATTACTATTTATAGTAATATCAGAATCTATATTATACAATATCAGGAGTATAGAGAATACGTTAATCAGTAATATTATAGAACAGTCAGAATTTACCAGATTATATACAAACAGTAAAACAAGAATAAATTAAATCAAACTAAGAACAGTTAAGATCAGTAAAAATAAACAGATATCAGTCAACTCATTCCGTTATTTATGTAGCTTTTGTGAAGTCAGAGTAGGAGTTCGTTCAGTTTTCCTTGCAGTCAGTTACTGGACAAAAGGTACGGATTTCCCCTCCTTCAGCAAGGACTTCCTTTCTATGCATGATTAGGATTCCCGTCCGCAGCCAAATGTTTTCCCCAGTATATGTTATGAAATTTACAGTAATTATCTTAATAACTAAGTTAAATTACACGAGCCTTATATAGAAGCATGACCAGTTATATACTAGTTACAGAGGTATAGTAACCATGACACTTGAGGCACATGTGTCATGACTCCTCTGCGGGGGAGTGATTTCTCGTAGCGTCCCATTTATTTCAGCTTGGCCATTTATCAATATTATGAGTGGTGCGTATGGATGCATACTAGGTTATCAGTTACAACTTATCAGGTGAATGTGGTGTGTGTTCTACATCCTCCACCCAACAAATCAGTTAGAGGTCACCCCTCTACAGCATGACGAGGTCACCCCTCTATGTATTCATGCAGACGTTGTTACAGTACATGACCTATATAAGCTCTTGCCAATTAAAATACAGTAAATGCAGTTTTTTATATTTTAACAGATAATAATTTAAATTTACTATTTATGAATCATACTTTTTAGAATATATACAACTTTCCACTACTCCTTACTTATCAGTTTTATAGTTTCAGTATTTGTGATCTGTTTCATTTCAGTACATTCTTATCATGCTTTATATCGGTTCACTGTGCGTTATGCTTAGCCGTAGTTTTCCTTTCATGTTCCAAACGGCAGGTACATAGGGACGCTCTTAGGATTTCTGAGAGAGTATGTGCATTGGATGGAAGCTATTCAGACTTCTTACTTTATGCACTTCATACATTACACTGTTTGTTTGGACATTGTTTAGTCCCTTCTTTCAGTACTTAATCTTTTATATTTGAGCTTATGTTTGGACTACCGATTTTTGATTCCGGTATTTCCGTTATGGTCAGTACGTTAATGTTTTAAAACATTTGTCTTGCATGTTTTGATGACACGCCATAAGTACACGTAACGGTACAATTATCCAAGTGGGGTGTTACACTTTATTCTTCAATCTTTATCCTCTCACCTTGGTCTTGATTTTTTAATTACTAATAGTGAGGTAATTGGCTGATTCATTTTTATCAAGAATTTCGTCAAGTTACGTATTTTGATTGATTTATTTATTGTTTTTAATTTAGTTTAATTCTAATTGTGAATTTTATGTTTAACACGGAAGAAAATATAAGGCTTTTTAAGTCATAACATGTTAGAAATTCAAGTTAAGAATCGGTGACGATCGATTACGATATCTTTATAACAAAATGAGGAAAATGATTTTTTTGTTTATTCAGATATTTGATAAAAATAGACCGTCTAAAGTAATTTAGATTTAGACATTTAAACCATTTTTTATATTCAGAAGTAATTTTCAGATTCAGACATTAGACTTCTTAAAAAACAAATGACACCTTAATTGAAAAAGAATTTTATTGGTTTTAAAAATCAAAATAAAGGGCACATAAAAAATAATAAGTAACCAAAAATAAAAAAACATAAGCAATAAGCAAACATAAGGATTTCAGTTAAGAAAACATATTAAGTATGATGATAACATATGATGTGTATGAACTAATAACATAAGCAATAATCAAATCAAAAGAACCAATTATAAAAAAGCATACCAAAGGATTTATGAGTTGTGATATTGAAAAACAGTATAATAGGAAAAAAGAAAAAAAGTACAATAGAAAGGCAAATCAAAAGATCTTAGCAAAACATATGATGAAACTTTCTAAAAAAATAGTAGTTGGTCAAGTAAATGAGCCATTCGCCGTTGATAATTTGAAAAGGGGGAAAACAAATTAGGGTGGCTCATAAGTGGGGATCATATAATAATAAAATATTCTTCTAGATCGATATTCGCGCATGAGATTTTTTTCACTTAAGTTTCATGCGTTCTTTTTTCTTTGAATTCATTAGCAAAAGCATTTTCATTTGTTTTTCTTTTATTTTCTTCATTAAGCACCCTTAATCAATCAATCAATTGTTTCTAAGCTGAAAAGTTGGTTTCTTTTTTTAGTCACTCTCTTTCTTCTTGTTTCTGAGAGAAGAAGATAAAATCTCATGAACATTTTTTTTAGATAGAGGCTAGCTATGTTTGGCAAAATTAGTTGTAAGCTGTAAGTTGTTAATTGTAAGCTGTAAGCTGTTAACTGTAAGTTGTAAGCTGTTTACTAAAAAGCTGTCAATTTTAATAAAAGTGTTTGACATATTAGTTGTTGATAGTAAAATTAAAATGTAAAATGATTTAAAAAGACATTTCAATAAATTATAATATGGTTGGAGAGTATATCAGTAATTTACAGCTTTAACAGCTCTTGATAATTTAAAAAGGTGTCTGAATCAACTTTTTATTTAAGAGATACTTGTTTAAAATAAAAAGCTAACAACTTTAAAAAATTGTTGTGCCAAACAGAGCTATTAAATTATTTTTTAACAAAAAATATAACAAATCTAAAAAAGCTTCATAACAGCTCTTACCAAACAGACCCATAAAATCTAATAAGAAAAACAATTTCTTTTGTCTACGTTTATTCTTGCTTAACATTCTATATCATTCAAATTTCTGAAAAACGAAAAAATTCAAAGCCTAAATAATGAGGCTTGTAGATTTTGTCTCTTTTGATACTTAGGGGCTGTTTGGTTCACATAATGTTTTTTAAAGGAATTGTAATATTTGAAAGGAATTGTAATTTGATATAATTGTAATTGAAAGTATTGGAATGTGATGGAATTGTAATGTTTTGTAATTGTAATTGATTAAATGTGACGATATGTTTGGTTGACTCCCAACGTAATGTAATTCAAACCTTTTTTTTATAAAACTTACAAAATAATTAAAAAGGTAATAGTTGAAATAATATAAATATTTATATATTATTCTAACAGAGTGATGTTTTATAAAAAAGAATATAAGAAAAATAAATAATAAAAATAATATATAAATATTTATAATAATAAAAATAAAAACAAAAATAAAAATTATAATTTTAATATTTCTAAAATATAATAATAACAAATTAATAAAATTATATAAATATAAATAAAATAAAAATATAATAAAATAATAAAAAAAAATTAAAAATAATAAAGATATAAATTAGAAAAAAATATAATATAAAATAATATATAAATAAAAAATAGATAATTAAAAATAATATTAATTATTATCATTAATATAAAAAATACTAATAATAAATAAAAAGAATTAATAAAAAATAAGAAAAGATAAAAAATAAATATATAACTTTTTTAATATAATAATAATAATGAATATTAATATTTTAATATTTATATTATATATTAATAAAAATAAATTTTTATATTATAATATTATTTATTTTATATTTGCTATTTTATTAATATTTTCTTTAATTATTTTTATTTATTATTTATATTTATTTTTTATAATAAAAATAAAAATAATAATATAACTTAATTAAGATTCATATAAGTAAATAAAATATTAATTTCAAAAAATAATAATAATAATAAATAAAATTTAATAAAATTTAATTATTATTATTATTATTATTATTATTATTATTATTATTATTATTATTATTATTGTTATTATTTTTTTATTATTATTATTATTAATATTATTATGTCACTTTTATTAGAAACTCAAGATCTACAATAGATTAGTGGGAAGCCGAGATACGATCTGGCCCCCACTCCTTTAACAATAGCAAAACTAATCCTTGTAAATATATGAATAGCAGCACGAGCCCCAATGTCTTGGACCAATGAGAACTTCTGAATCCGCTTCAACAATGTAACCGCATCTTCCTCTAATTTCCCAAAAGAAGAAAAAGAAAAGGGAAGAAACTCATATCCGATAGCTGCACACTTATTAATATTATTATTATTATTATTATTATTATTATTATTATTTATAAATATTGATAATAAAGTTATAAAATCTTGAATTACAATGTAATCTAAAACATTACATCCATTTTTGCATGTAATCATAATTCCCCCATTCATTGTAATTGGAAGAAATACATTACAACATTCACTACCAAACTACCAATGTAATGTATTAAACATTACAATTCTTTCATTACAATGAACCAAACATGATTTCAATGTAATTTAAATTATAATTACACCTAATTACATTATATTACATCCAACCAAACACCCCTTAGCTCTTAATGATGAGTCATCCACTACAAAAAGATTTTTTTTTTACACTTTCTTACACACTTTAAATAGAGTTGTAAAATATTTAAGTTTGTTTATATATATAATTGTGTAAAAATAAATAACTAAATGTGAATAGATTTTGAAAAACCACCAATAATCACTTGTGATCATATGACGGTCATCATCACTTGTGTAGTTGCTACTATTCGAATAAATCATACTCCCATATTGTACCCTGCGTGTGTACTTTCAATATACTCGCGGTTCGTTTATGTATTGATTTACCCTAAACCACTTTTATCAAACATGGTGAACAGCCAAATTTCGGGTAATCCAAACAAAATTAACCCAAATGAAATTTCAGCCCAAGTACATCCTTACCTTTTAATCTTTTATCTCCCTACTACTCAATGGCCGAGATTAGATTCTCATTTTACACCGTACTTTCGTCATTTCACCCGACCACTATATAAGAGCATTCTCAGCCTCTAGATTTGTTGCGCCAAATGCATTAGCTAGGTTTAGTTTTTCTTTGATTTTGCACTGTGATGTATTCACGGTCTGTTTGTTAAAGTCCTACACGACTAAAGTGACTGTGTAGATAACTACTAATAAGGGTGACGTTTATGTAGTATATACGATTGATCAAATAAACTGAATCTCATTTCCTGGGGATATATTTGAGGTGGTAAAAATAAATCATATTTTTAAAGTCTTAATCACAGTATCAGATAAACGAAACTAAAAGCATCTTAACAGATGATAGTTGCTTACATACGACTTGCTATCATTGTCAATATAGAACAAGCTTAAAAGGTAACTTACAATCTAGGCGAATAACAAAATACAAAAAAAAGTCACTGAATAAAAGATAATAATCGCTGGCAAGTTTCTTTCGCGCCTGTGTTTCTCATCGGGAAGGAATTTTTGCCAATACCATGTATTGAAAACAAATTATTTGGAACAACAATGTCGGGTTTATGTAAAACGCCGCTTTTGAGGTTGTAAACAAAGAACTTATACCTCCCATTATCCGTCCAATAGTCTGTTATTAAAACAAATACACAGTGCATATACCCAAAACCTCTATGGGAAGAATTTGTTTATCAAATACACAGTGCATATACCCCCATTTTTCCGCTTCAATATCCAAACCACCATCATCCTAGCACACACATATACAACTTCACCATTTAGATCAACCAAGTAATGGCCACTGTAAACAGGAGTTCTCATTAAATCACGTCTTTTTTTGGGAGTTTCAGTCAGACTAAATTCTTCTTTTTCTACATCAAACACTATTACACCACGTTTGGTTGTTCTGTCGGTATAATTAACCAACCAATGCATACAACCATTAGCAAATACGGAACTACCTTCTATGGGGTAAAGAGGGACTTGGGGAAAACACAAACCATCTTCATAGTGTTAGTGGAAGCGTCGATCAAAACCAAGCCCACTTGACTCTTGGAGAATGGAACTATCTAAACGCATAGGAAGAGGTGGAAGCTCGTAGCATTCATTCCTTAGAGGATGGACCACAACCAATGAGGTTACTGCATTATCTTCGTCTTCTGACAACCAAATCAGCCCATTGCAAGAACCTCGCAATTCAATTTCCACTTCTGAAGCTTTAGAGAGAGGTTTCTTACACACAAACTCGGAACACGGGTCCTCTTTGGGCTCCAAGACATAAGTATGATCAGTAGTTCCGGTTTCAGTTTGTTTAGAATTAATCATATGGAAACATATGTTGCGGGTTATTCTCTTACGATCAAGGTGAGTATTGTATAGGATGGGCTTGGAGGCGAAATCTCAGGTCAGGTCATGAATTGGATCAGTTGGATAATCTAATAGGTCTTCTACAACACGCCCTTCTCCAATTCATGATCGTTGGACTTCACCCTTCACCGCTCTAACATGTACTATGTATCCGCGATGAGAAAACATACTGACTCTTTATCTTTGCTCACAGGGGGGGTAATAAGACCAGATGGAACAATTTAGTCCCTATCAAGAACAACATCCTTGCATGGCGTCAAGAACAATTTAGTTCTGAACTTCTGATGCACCAAACAAAGGCACTTCTTTTAGCTGGGCTTAACTACTTTCATATTTTTAAAGTCTTAATCACAGTATCAGATAAACGAAACTAAAAGCATCTTAACAGATGATATATAGTTGCTTATATACGACTTGCTATCATTGTCAATATAGAACAAGCTTAAAAGGTAATGTAAAATCTAGGCGAATAACCAAATACAAAAAAAAGTCACCGAATAGAAGATGATAACCGCTGGCAAGTTTCTTTCGCGCCTGTTTTTCTCACCGGGAAGGAATTTTTGCCAATACCATGTATTGAAAACAAATTATTTGGAACAACAATGCCGGGTTTATGTAAAACGCCGCTTGTGAGGTTGTAAACAAAGAACTTATACCTCCCATTATCCGTCCAATAGTGCATATACCCATTTTTCCGCTTCAATATCCAAACCACCATCATCCTAGCATACACATATACAACTTCACCATTTAGATCAACCAAGTAATCGCCACCGTAAACAGGAGTTCTCATTAAATCACGCCTTTTTTTAGGAGTTTCAATCAGACTAAATTCTTCTTTTTCTACATCAAACACTATTACACACCACATTTGGTTGTTCTGTAACTATAATTAACCAACCAATGCAAACAACCATTAGCAAATACGGAAGTACTTTCTATGGGGAAGAGGGACTTGGGGTATTTTCCGCCATGTGTTTGTGCCAAATACATGCACCATTGACATATGACGCATACCCTTTTTTAAGGAAAACACAAACCATCTTCATAGTGTTAGTGGAAGCGTCAAAACCAAGCCCACTTGACTCTTGGAGAATGGAACTATCTAAACGCATAGGAAGAGGTGGAAGCTCGTAGCATTCAGCCCATTGCAAGAACCTCGCAATTCAATTTCCACATCTGAAGCTTTAGAGAGAGGTTTCTTACACACAAACTCGGAACACGGGTCCTCTTTGGGCTCCAAGACATAAGTATGATCAGTAGTTCCGGTTTCAGTTTGTTTAGAATTAATCATATGGAAACATATGCTGCGGGTTATTCTCTTACGATCAAGGTGAGTATGGTATAGGATGGGTATAGGTTCTTCTAGGACTCGTTCATCGTGAACGATTGTAAGGTAAGGATCATCGATGTACTCGCGCCATAC
The DNA here is from genome assembly GCA_025667525.1 of Glebionis coronaria. Classification (NCBI taxonomy): domain Eukaryota; kingdom Viridiplantae; phylum Streptophyta; class Magnoliopsida; order Asterales; family Asteraceae; genus Glebionis; species Glebionis coronaria. The sequence goes on along the minus strand of JANFOE010003107.1, from coordinate 62,416 downwards.
TTTTGATACACACCGCGAACAAGCCAATCCATTAGATGGTAGTCTTCAAAAGATGTCGAACTTCTTACCATCTGCTCAACCACCTACTTGTATGAACTGATTTTAATCGTTTCGATAATTGATTTGTACGTGATTTTCAAGAAAAAAGTCGGTAATGGCAGAGTCTTTAGATTGGGATGATATATAGTTTGGTGGTAACTCCTTAAAGACTACTTTTGCTAGACTTTACTCGTTGGAATCAAACAAGGAGTGTTTCGCCAATGAGAGATGTAGTTTGCCCAGCAGTTCTATCCACTTTAGTTGGGCTTGGAGGCGAAGTCTCAGGTCAGGTCATGAATTGGATCAGTTGGATAATCTAATAGGTCTTCTACAACACACCCTTCTCCAATTCATGATCGTTGGACTTCACCCTTCACCGCTCCAACATGTACTCTGTATCCGCGATGAGAAAACATACCGACTCTGATGCACCAGATGGACCAATTTAGTCCCGATCAAGAACAACATCCTTGCGTGGCGTCAAGAACAATTTAGTTCTGAACTTCTGATGCACCAAATCAAAGGCACTTCTTTTAGCTGGGCTTAACTACTTTCCTGTGTTAATGTTGATAGGATGGATCACTAAATACCATCGTGCTAGACCTGGAGCAGAGGTTTTAATGGAAAATATCAATGACTTCTTAGTCGACTACGCAGCACAAAAAGAGCAGGTAACTATGCTCATTTTTCTGTTATATAAATACTTTTTATCTGATTCGTAATGCTTGTACCCTTTTCTAGAATTTCACGAAAATTGACCTTGACGTAAATCTGTTGAAATGGTCTTTCTGTATTTTTTTTATCCTTTTCTCATGGAGATAAATATCTGAATTGTGCAGGAAAAGAGCGAAAAAGAAGAAGCAGCGGCGGATGGAGGATGGACGGTTGTTACACATAAGAAGGGTAGGAAGAAAACAAAAGACGCAGAAAGCGGTACGACTGTTGGTTCAGTTGCTCAGGCTGTTGTCATGGAAAAATTGTCAAAAATGAAAGATAAACAAGTTGGCCTAAACTTTTATCGTTTTCAGAAAAGAGAGGCACAACGAAACGGTATGCTCATTAGTTTTTACGTGTTTGCTTTCAGCTAGAGGTTCTTAAAGGAGCGGGTCAAACGGGTCAAAACGTGCCGGGTCACTTTTTTTTCTCAAAACATAACTGTCTTTTAAGATTATTACTTTTTTGTGTATAAAACGATTTCGGTGTTTTCATTGCCTTACGAATACAACTTGGACCCAATAATACAACCTCAATCTATCCATTTATAACGGAATAGGTCAGAATTGCACCTACAATTACGGTTTTAAGTTAAGAAAGTCTTACTCTTTGCAGAGATCATGACGCTGCAAAGCAAATTCGAGCAAGACAAGAAAAGAATACAAGAATTGAGGGCTGCAAGGAAGTTTCGACCATACTAAGTGTTATCATATTAGCCTTGTATGTTTCAGCTGCTTATCTTCTCTTGAGCGAGTCTTTGATCGGAAAGCAAAGAGTTGCTAACATGAGGGTTCGTTCGATTGTTTTATTCGAGTTTGGAAAATTGTTCAAAATTTTGATATGTTATTTAGTTTTTCGAATGAAATATATTTTTCCAGTCAGTTTCTTTATTATTACTGAACTTCTAGTTTTAGTGACCTCCATCTTGATTGATATATATATATCATTTCAAATTTAGCCAGGAGTCGCTGTTTGCGGGTACCAAATTCACTGTATATGGGTAGAGCGATGGGTACAGGATCTGGGCTCGGTAAATCCATTGGTTTCAAAAGTAAAATTTTCATCGGTTCAAAGAAGTTTATGCATTTGAGGCGTTTTACTATGGTGATGCTGCGTTCATATCATATCATCTGTGTAGTTGCTTATTATTTGAAGAAATTTTACTCCCAAATTGTATCCTGTGTACTTCCAATATACTCTTCTTTATCGATTTACCCTAAATTACTTACAGGGGTGACGTTTCTGTAGTATACACGATTGATGAAATAAATCAAATCTCGTTTCCTGGGAGTTGTGTATCAGGTAAACGAAACTAAAAGCATCTTATAGTCGCACTGTTACATACGACTTGCTATCATTATCAATATAGAACAAGCTTAAAAGTTAACTTACAACCTAGGCGAATAACATAATAGACAGCCACAGAAAAAGTTCGTTCACTGAAAGCAATCAAACAAAAGCAACAAAATACAAAAACCAGTCACTGGGATCGTTGTTCATGGTTGGTTTGCGAGTTTGTCTCGTTTCGTTAGAGTTTTCTGTTCTTTTCGTTATTTGTATGTTGGATGGTGTTTGTGTGTATTTCGTGTGCTAGTTTCTTTCTAGCTTTTTTATAAAAATTTATTTGCCGTTCAAAAAAAAAAAAAAAAAAACAAAAACCAGTCACTGAAATTCAAATCTAAAACATAAACCAGTCAATGAATTCTGCGTTTAGATAATAACCTCTGGCAACTTTCTTTCACACATGTTTCTTTCATCGGGGAGGAATTTTCGCCAATCCCACGTATTGTAAACAGCTTATTGGGATGCATAAAAATATTCGCCCCAGGTGGATAAAAGGGAAGAACAAAGCCGGTTTTATGTAAAACGCCGCTTTTGAGGTTGTAAACGAAGAACGTATGTATTCCCTCGATGTAGTTTCTTACTAACATATCCCCGTCTTTATTCCAACACCCCAAAACCTCTAAGGAGCCATTAGGAACAATTCCAAATCCCCAGTGTAGTACCCATTCTTTCTGCTTTAATATCCAAACCCCCTTCGTATTAAAACACACATATCCAACTTCACCATTTAGATCAACCAAGTGCGGCCAACCCCGATAATTATAGCTTTTAGGTTTAACATACATTCTTTTGGGAGGATCAATCACCCCAAATTCTTCTTTTTCTACATCAAACCATATTACAGGAGGACTTCCAACACTGTCATCATTAACCAACCAATGCAAACAACCATTAACAAATACGGAATTACCTTCCATGCTGTAATCAGGGATTTGGGGTATTTCCCGCCATGTGTTTGTGCCAAAATCATGTACCAGTGTGCATAGATCTTTCCCGTTTACTGTCTGTAGACTCTTCCCGCCATGTGTTTCTTTAAACAAAACACAAACCATCTTCAAAGTGTTGGTGGAAGCATCAAAACCAAGCCCACATGACTCTCGGAAACTGGAATTACGAGACTGTCGACACATAGGAAGAGGTGGAAGCTCGTAGCGTTCTTTCCTTAGAGGATGGACCACAAACAACGTGGTCACTTTATTATCTTTAGTTTGTGACAAACACATCAGGCCATTGCAGGAACCTCGGACTTCAATGAGCACATTTTCCCCTGAATATTTTGAGAAAGGTTTCTTGCAAAAAAACTCCGACCACGGGTCCTCTTTCGGGTCCAAGACATAAGTATGATCAGTTTGTTTAGATTCAATCATATGGAAACATAAGCCGCGGGTTATAAACTTATGATCAAGGTGAGTATGGTATATGATAGGTATAGGTTCTTGTGGGACTCGTTCATCATAAACGATTGTAAGGTAACGATCATCGATGTACTCGCACCACACTTTCGATACACACCGGGAAAGAGCCAAACATCTACCTGGTAGTCTTGAAAAGATGTCGAACATGATGTTTGCAGGTAATCTATCCATGATGTCGAACATGATTTTGGAAGGTAATCTGTCCATGATCAATCTTTAGGTTAAATCATACAGTAAGAATTATGGTGGTGATATTTATAGTGAAAAAAATAATCTAAATATTTATTAAACATCTATATGAAAAAGAGTCACTACACTCGATTACACAAAACACAAGCCTGTATAATCATTCGAAACAACAAGTCAACAAAAATATAAGATCCTATCAAACACTAAGGGGGGGTTTGGTTTGGCTTATATAACGTAAGCCCATTTCGGCTTATCAAACATAAGTCCATAATTTTGTGGCTTATTTAGAGACTTATAGGCTTATATATATGTTTATTCCTAAGTCTCAAAATAAGAAAAAAAAAATGGGCTTATGTTATGTAAGCAAAAAAAAAAAGCCATATTTCGGCTTATATTTTATAAAAACCATTTTGCTTATATGAGTTTATTATATCATAATAAAATTAGATAAGCCAATAAGTCTCCAATAAGCCACAAAATTGGAGCTTATGTTATATAAGCCGAAACGGGCTTACGATATATAAGCTAAAACAAACAGCCCCTAAATTTAAGAATCAAATTCACATTTTCAGAATTTCGATTTAAAACATACTAGAATTAGCCATAATCGAAAAGCATATTATTCAGATTGAAAAAAATAAAATAAAAAAATGGTGTTATATATAAAAGCAAAAACGAATCTTAAATAAAAAACTTACAACAATAAAGTCGGTTTGGCAGCTAGGGTTTAAAGTTAGGAGGAAGATGAAGGGAGAGAAAATAGTTTATTTATTGGTTTAATATTTTTTTTGAGAGAATTGCAAAAATGGTCATTGTAGTCATTCGGGTTTAACAGATATAGTCTATTTACTTTTTTTTTCTCGGGTTTAGTTCCTATGGTTGTGACTTATAACGGGTTTGGTCCCTTGACCATATTTTCTGTTAGTTTGACCGTTAAGTGTTGGTTTAGAGGGTTGAAATGACATAAATACCCTTTTACAAATAGTCCCTGTGGTTTGTGGGATGTAACAAATTTAGTCCCAATTTTTTTTTTTAACTTTTTAATTATTCGAATATTTATAAAAAAATTTGACATATTTTTTTTCTTAAAGTTTCGAATATTCCTTAACTCAAAAAATCTCGAAATTTATTCGAAATTTTTTATATTTTCGAATTTTTGTTAAAATTTCAAATTTTTTTACAAAAAGGTTTGAATGTGTTCAAAAAAATTATCAATTTTTTTTTTAAATATAAATTTTGAATGTTCTGTTTATTTTTGTAAATTCTCGAATGTCTTTAAAAATTTTATAATATAAAAAAATTACACGAAATATTTTTTTAGAATATGTATATTCTTTTCGGATCAAGAACAAAATCTTAGCTAAATTTTACAGTTTCTTTCAATATTTCAAATATTCTATTAGAAAAAATTTCGAATATTTTTTAAATATTTTGAAAAAAACATTAGAATATTTTTCAAATGTTTTGTAAAAAAAGTCGAATATTTTTTATAAAAAAATACCAATTTTTCTAATATTTTATTAAAAAATTCAAATATTAAAAAAATTTGAATATCTGATTCAAAAGTATAATGTTGTCAAATAAAATTTAGAATTTTTTTTAACATAATCGATTTTTTAGAAAATTTGAATTTTTTTTAAAAATACTCGATTTTTCTTAGGAAATTGTTGAAATTTGTGAAGTTTTTGAAAAAGAAGAATCGAAATTGTTTCTTAAAGAATATTTTAATTTTAAAATTATATTTTTGAAATATTTAGCCAAGATATCTTGATCCAAAAAGAATATATGTATATAGAAAAGTTCGAAAAGTTTTCTTTAAAATATTTTAAAATAATATTTCTTTTATATAAAAAGGATAGAGATAAAATAATATTTCTTTTATACAAAAATACATTTCTTTAGAATAGTAAAAAAATTTCAAAAAAACTTTTATAATATAAATTTCGAATGGTTAATATTTGTTTTTGAAAATTCGAATGTTTTAAAAAAATTTAATTTTCGATTGATTAAAAATTTTTTGGGACTAAATTTGTTACATCCCACAACCACAGGGACTATTTGTAAAAGGGTATTTATGTCATTTCAACCCTCTAAATCAACACTTGACGGTCAAACTAACAGAAAATATGGTCAAAGGACCAAACCCGTTATAAGTCACAACCATAGGGACTAAACCCGAGAAAAAAAAGTAAAGGGACTATATCTGTTAAACCCGGATGACCACATGGACCATTTTTGCAATTCTCTCATATTTTTTTCTCTTCTTAACTTTTTTTAATTCGTAAACTAAAAACGTAAACGTTTTACGTACACTTTTATTAGAAAATTAAAAACGAAAGTAAAGTTCACCGAAAATTTAAAGCCAATACATAAATAAATAAATAAAACCTAAAATGGCAAATTATATTTCGCCTTAATTTGAGCTCGGATATTCGTAATCATGCACATAAAAGTTGATGTCGTTATTTTGTAGCTTTGTTTTTGCAATTTCCAACTCTTTTTCTTGAAGTGCCATCTCTCTTTCTTCCATAGATAGGAAAGCTTGTCGTTCTTCTTTTTGCAATCCGATGGCACGCTCAATTCGCATCCCAAATTCGGATACCATCAACCTAGCCAAAGCATCGTCGTTTGTCCTGTTAGACGATCCTTTTCATTTTCTCTGTCTCTCCCCATTGGCCGGGGAAGTTCCTTCACTTCTTTATCATCGTCATCAAGAACTATCCGATTAATACTAGCATTCACATACTCCGCATTTAACGAAGCAGACCTGGAAGACTTGTATCTTTTAGCCTTCGCTGCTTGCCTTGCTAAAAAAGATGGGATTTTAACATCCTCCATTTCGAACTGTCTTTCAAAATCTCCCAACAATGACGAAATCTGAACTTAGTATCAACTTCAGCTTCATAGTCAAGAATGGCATTGTTAACGTAATCTTAATCCCCGGATAAACTTTCTGCCGCCCTACGCATAACATTATTGTACACCCCCGAGAAACGAACTATCGATGGACGAAACGACTTCCATTTCCCGTTAATAGAGTCGTATGTTCACTTACCATGCACACAGGTTTTACTCTCAAAGTAATCTAAGATCGCAGTCCAAAAGCCGCTTTCATACATGTTGTTTCTGAGTTCGCTGTTCTCGGAAATAAACACCCAGGCTTTACACAAAGCAATTTCTTCCCCGTTGGTCCATGTCAACTATCGGGGAGCATCAGTGTCTGCAGGCAACTTCTTTTGGCGGGATCTAGTCGGCTTCGATTTTCGCTTTTGACGTGGGGCAGCAACCTCGTCAAAGTTTTCTTGGAACGAACCGGTTTGTTGGAAAGATTCGGTTTGTTGAAAAGAACTTGAGTATTCGAGTGTGTACAAATCTTCGTTTGGAAATGGATTCAGGGGACACATGGCAACTTTTGTGTTCTGTTAGTTACTCTCTCAAACATTGCCACAAAACTCGCTGCCGATTGAATCTTTTGCAATCACTTTGTTTCTTATAAGGCAATTTTAAAACAGTGCCTATTGGTTATAAACGGGTAGATAATGTTCAAAAAGGTTATCAAATACAAAGCAAACTTGCTTGTATTTCATGTTTATTTGCTTGTACTAGTTAATGGCCGTGACTTTGCCATATTGGCATAACAACAATGTGGTTGAAAAGCTTATTAAATAGTAATACGAGGTTGAGCAGATGGTGAGTAAACTGTGAATATTCATTATCGAGTTACAACAAATAGAAACGAAGCATATTAGCTGAAACCAAATACAGAATCATCAACATTTAAGATCAGTTGAAAGGTGTTGTGAAGTCGGACAGTGGCGGACGCAAGAAGATAGATTGTGGGGGGCAATTTTTTTTTATTTTTTTTACTCTATCGGGTATTTTAAAATTGTGCTGGAATGTCTTGAATATATGTTATTGTTGGGAATTTTTAATCCATTAATCTTTGGATTAGGCCCAACCCGAAACCCATGACAGATTTGACGGTTATGAAAGAAACAGATGTGTCGTATGGCTTTTATAAACCATCACACCTCTTCAAAATTCATACCGATTACTCCTTATAAATAGATTAGATTTCATGTAATTGTAATCAACCCTCATCATTGAATATACGTATATATCCTGTCGTTTATCAGGAAGGGTTCAAACCCATATATTTTTCTTGTTCTTCCCTAAATTAATTCCTGTCCCAATATATGATCGTTCATGTTGTTTGGTCGTTAGTCGATCCGGGAAATCACCCATTGAAGACCTGTCAACAGTGGTATCAAGAGCCTGAGAATCAAACTTCATGGTTCGATCATCATTGGAGAAAGAAGAAAGAAAAAAGGACAGAAAGAAAGAAGAAAAAAAGACAGAAAGAAATAAGAAAAGAAAAGACAGAAGGATGAATAGCAAGAAAGAAAGGTTTCTTTAAGATTTCTTATTTGGATTATGATAAGACAAGATTTTTCAAGATTCTTATTTGGATTATGATAAGAAAAGAGAAGAAAACGCATAGGACGCTAGATTAAAGATCTTATTTGGTTTATGATAAGAAAAAGGATTCTTATTTGGTTTATGATAAGAAGAAAAAAGGAAGAAGAAAAAATGAAGAACCTGAGGAAGAAAGAAAAGAGATAAAACATGGCTGGGCTTTGTTACAAAGAAGAAAACACATCTTGTGTTCACATGAAGAACGCAGGGAATCCATGAAACGCATGGAAGGCTAGAACCGCAGAAAGTGCAAAAGAAGATTTTTAGCAAGGCACAGATTCATGAAGATCCTGAAGAGAAGACCAGGACAATGAACAAGAAGATTGGAAGCATCAAAGATTAATAGATTAGGGGGGAATGTTGGGAATTTTTAATCCATTAATCTTTGGATTAGGCCCAACCCGAAACCCATGACAGATTTGACGGTTATGAAAGAAACAGATGTGTCGTATGGCTTTTATAAACCATCACACCTCTTCAAAATTCATACCGATTACTCCTTATAAATAGATTAGATTTCATGTAATTGTAATCAACCCTCATCATTGAATATACGTATATATCCTGTCGTTTATCAGGAAGGGTTCAAACCCATATATTTTTCTTGTTCTTCCCTAAATTAATTCCTGTCCCAATATATGATCGTTCATGTTGTTTGGTCGTTAGTCGATCCGGGAAATCACCCATTGAAGACCTGTCAACAGTTATCACAAACTTATGATAATAAGTAGCTGATTGCGTAATTTCTTAAACATAGCAGATGACATGGATGTTGCAAAACCTGTCAAGAAGGTGAAAATAGTTTCAAGCAACAAGAAAAGGAAAATCGCAAAGCTACCTGAAGCCGAAACAATCGAAGCTGTTGGCTCCACTATTCCGGATGAAGTTCATGAGAGCAAAAGCAGTGAAGGGAAGAAAGACGAGAAAACTAGCAAATCGAAGAAAAAGAAAGATAAAGAAAGTAGAAAGAAAGATACTGTCCGTGAAAATGTCTCACAGTTAGATGATGCTGACCAACAACAAAGTGGTTAGCACTCACAAACTTTGACGAAACTAGTCTTTTTACTTTGTACATTCCTGACCGTCTTCTCGACAACATCAGTTTGTGCATTGGGATTAACTTTGTTTTCTAGTCAGTCTCATGCAAATTAGTTTCTTGTAGATAATTTGAAGAGCACACAATTAGATAGTGCTGCAACTTTATTTGACGACGAAGATGAAGTCTATGAAATGTCTTCAGGGGACGAGGATGAGACAACGGGAATGAAAAGTATGTTGTTCATGATGCTTTAATTGTTAAGTTTGAAAATAAATAGGCAATGTGTTAACGGCTCTGAACTTCTGATGCACAAAACCGAAAGTATTTTTTTTTAACCAGGCTTAACTACTCTCCTGTGTTAATATTGATAGGATGGATCACTAAATACCATCGTGCTAGACCTGGAGCAGAGGTTTTAATGGAAAATATCAATGACTTCTTAGTCGACTACGCAGCACAGAAAAAGCAGGTAATTATGCTCATTTTCTTGTTATATACATACTTTTTATCCGATTCGTAATGCTTGTACCCTTTTCTAGAATTTCACGAAAATTGACCTTGACGTAAATCTGTTGAAATGGTCTTTCTGTATTTTTTTTTATCTTTTTCTCATGGAGATAAATATCTGAATTGTGCAGGAAAAGAACGAAAAAGAAGAAGCAGCGGCGGATGGAGGATGGACGGTTGTTACACATAAGAAGGGTAGGAAGAAAACAAAAGAGGTAGAAAGCGGTACGACTGTTGGTTCAGTTGCTCAGGCTGTTCTCATGGAAAAATTGTCAAAAATGAAAGATAAACAAGTTGGCCTAAACTTTTATCGTTTTCAGAAAAGGGAGGCACAACGAAACGGTATGCTCATTAGTTTTTACGTGTTTGCTTTCAGCTAGAGGTTGTTAAAGGAGCGGGTCAAACGGGTCAAAACGCGCCGGGTCACTTTTTTTCTCAAAACATTTAGTTTTCTACCAATACTTCCACCAACTAACTGTCTTTTAAGATTATTACTTTTTTTTGTGTGTAAAACGATTTCGGTGTTTTCATTGCCTTACGAATACAACTTGGACCCAATAATACAACCTCAATCTATCCATTTATAAGGGAATGGGTCGAATTTGGCACCTACAATTACCGATTTTATGCTAACTTACTCTTTGCAGAGATCATGACGCTGCAAAGCAAATTCGAGCAAGACAAGAAAAGAATACAAGAATTGAGGGCTGCAAGGAAGTTTCGATACTAAGTGTTATCATATTAGCCTTGTATGTTTCAGCTGCTTATCTTCTCTTGAGCGAGTCTTTGATCGGAAAGCAAAGAGTTGCTAACATGAGGGTTCGTTCGATTGTTTTATTCGAGTTTGGAAAACTGTTCAAAATTTTAATATGTTATTTAGTTTTTCGAATGAAATATATTTTTCCAGTCAGTTTCTTTATTATTACTGAACTTCTAGTTTTATTTTTCCAGTCAGTTTCATCTCTGTGGTCAATTTGATTCCACATATGATCCATAAGGTTTTGTTGAAGACTTTGATAGGTTTCTCGGTCGCGTAGTTCTTTGTTTTTTCGGCGATAAACTTCACACCGATCAACCCATATTCGTTGCATATTTCTTGACGGGTTAACGTAATTTTGGTTCCAATCTAAAACCTGCATACCTTGATCTTTCAAAATCATGTTATGAAGTATGATGCACGTATACATGAGTCGCCGTAAGGTGTTTACTTCATACGCGCGTGCTGGTTGACGTAGTATTCCCAACGTTCTTGGAGAACACCAAATGCACGTTCAACATCTTTTCGTGCACCTTCTTGACGCCTTTTGAAGTGAGCATGTTTGGCGTCAGTTGCAACCGTGAAAGACTTCACGAAACTCACCCATTATGGGTAAATACCATCCGTTAAGTAATACCCATTTTGATACTAGACTCCGTTAACCGTATACGGTTTTATCGGTGCTTCGTCATTCAGAAGGTCATCAAATAACGGAGAATTATCTAAAACATTAATATCGTTATTCGCACCTGCCATCCCAAAAAACGCATGCCAAATCCACAGATCTTGCGAAGCAACAACTTCAAGCATCAAAGTAGGGTATTTTTTATAACACCAGCGTATTGTCCATGCCACGCAACTAGACAATTTTTCCATTCCCAGTGCATACAATCAATGCTGCCAAGCATCCCCGGAAAACCATGTTTCGTAAGATGTAGATCATATATTTGATCAACATCGGCCGGAGTTGGTTTTCTTAAATACTTGGCCATATACAAGTCAATAACACACATATTAAAATACATTAGACACTCATCAACAATTTGTAAATATTCATCAAATGCATCCGGCGTGTTGCCGTATGCCAATTGACGTATAGCCATTGTGCACTTCATAATAGCATTAATACTCATTCGACCCGTAGCATCAGGTCGAGAAGTAAAATAATGAAAATGCGCAGGAAGAGGATCGACCTGATAATTTCTTATGCCGTTAACTATATTAAAAATAGTCTTCGGCTCATTTGAAATCTTTCACGAAACTTAACCAAAGAATACCTGCAATTATCAACGAAATAATCGTTCATGAGCCGTTCCTCAACACCTTCTCGGTCACAGTTGACTGGGGTCCGAGATAGTCTTGGACGATTCTCTTCTTCAACCAACTGTTGATAATGATCGTGTGCTAGTGGCAAGAAGTAAGCATCGAATTCCTCATCGATTTCAAAAACTGACGGAACGTGATTGGGATTCATATTTATTTGTAGAGAGTGTTTGTGTTTTGGTGTGTAAGAAATGGTTGATTTTGAGTTATATTTATAGACGGATCAAAAAATATAACCGTTAGAATTCGAATTTCAAAAACTAGCCGTTGGGGGTGAAATGAAACTTTTTCAAAAAAATAAGCCGTTCGGTGGGGGGGGGGGGATGAATTTTTTTTTTTAAAAAACAGACCACGCGACGTGGGTATACCCACGTAAGGTTCCCGCGCCGCGGGTTTCGTCGCCCGTCGGAGTCATCGCGCGGCCAACGCCGTGGGTTTAGCACCCCACGGCGCCACCACTCCGTGCCCTCTTAAAACTTAACTTACAACCTAGGCGAATAACATAATAGACAGCCACAGAAAAGTTCGTTCACTAAAAGCAATCAAACAAAAGCAACAAAATACAAAAACCAGTCACTGAAATTCAAATCTAAAACATAAACCAGTCAATGAATTCTGCCTTTAGACAACTTTCTTTCAAGCAACTGTTTAATTCTGGTTTTAGATAATAACCGCTGGCAACTTTCTTTCACACCTGTTTCTCTCATCGGGGAGGAATTTTCGCCAATCCCACGTATTGTAAACAGCTTATTGGGATGCATAAAAATATCCGCCCCAGGTGGATAAAAGGGAAGAACAAAGCCGGTTTTATGTAAAACGCCGCTTTTGAGGTTGTAAACGAAGAACGTAAATATTCCCTCGATGTAGTTTCTTACTAACATATCCCCGTCTTTATTCCAACACCCCAAAACCTCTAAGGAGCCATTAGGAACAATTCCAAATTCCCAGTGTAGTACCCATTCTTTCTGCTCTAATATCCAAACCCCCTTCGTACTAAAACACACATATCCAACTTCACCATTTAGATCAACCAAGTGCGGCGAACCCCGATAATTATAACTTTTATGTTTAACATACATTCTTTTGGGAGGATCAATCAACCCAAATTCTTCTTTTTCTACATCAAACCATATTACAGGAGGACTTCCAACACTGTCATCATTAACCAACCAATGCAAACAACCATTAACAAATACGGAATTACCTTCCATGCTGTAATCAGGGATTTGGGGTATTTCCCGCCATGTGTTTGTGCCAAAATCATGTACCAGTGTGCATAGATCTTTCCCGTTTACTGTCTGTAGACTCTTCCCGCCATGTGTTTCTTTAAACAAAACACAAACCATCTTCAAAGTGTTGGTGGAAGCATCAAAACCAAGCCCACATGATTTCCAGAAACTGGAATTACGAGACTGTCGACACATAGGAAGAGGTGGAAGCTCGTAGCGTTCTTTCCTTAGAGGATGGACCACAAACAACGTGGTCACTTTATTATCATCAGTTTGTGACAAACACATCAGCCCATTGCAGGAACCTCGGACTTCAATGAGCACATTTTCCCCTGAATATTTTGAGAAAGGTTTCTTGCAAAAAAACTCCGACCACGGGTCCTCTTTCGGGTCCAAGACATAAGTATGATCAGTTTGTTTAGATTCAATCATATGGAAACATAAGCCGCGAGTTATAAACTTATGATCAAGGTGAGTATGGTATATGATAGGTATAGGTTCTTGTGGGACTCGTTCATCATAAACGATTGTAAGGTAACGATCATCGATGTACTCGCACCACACTTTCGATACACACCGGGAAAGAGCCAAACATCTACCTGGTAGTCTTGAAAAGATGTCGAACGTGATGTTTGCAGGTAATCTATCCATGATGTCGAACATGATTTTGGAAGGTAATCTGTCCATGATCAATCTTTAGGTTAAAACATACAGTAACAATTATGGTGGTGATATTTATAGTGAAAAAAATAACCTAAATATTAGTACTATTAAACATCTATATGAAAAAGTCACTACACTCGATTACACAAAACACAAGCTTGTATAATCATTCGAAACAACAAGTCGACAAAAATATAAGATCCTATCAAACACTACTCCATTCGAAACAACAAGTCGACAAAAATATAAGATCCTATCAAACACTACAGTTTACATGACAACTAAGTCAAAGCCTTTCGGCTATAGTACACATTCGAAAAAGGAAAAACCAAACGAACATGTTATAGATCGCTCTTTACTGTTAATTGCTAAAAAATAGGCATGGACCTCCATAACAATGATTTCCTCCTTAAATACATAAAAAAGTGTTTACAAATAATGTATTTCGCTTTCTAAGGGGTGTTTGGTTTGGCTTATATAACGTAAGCCCCTAAATTTAAGAATCAAATTTACAATTTCAGAATTTCGATTTAAAACATACTAGAATTACCCATAATCGAAAAGCATATTATTCAGATTGAAAAAAATAAAATAAAAAAATTGTGTTATATATAAAAGCAAAAACGAATCTTAAATAAAAAACTTACAACAATAAAGTCGGTTTGGCAGCTAGGGTTTAAAGTTAGGAGGAAGATGAAGGGAGAGAAAATAGTTTATTTATTGGTTTAATATTTTTTTTAAGAGAATTGCAAAAATGGTCACTGTAGTCATTCGGGTTTAACAGATATAGTCTATTTACTTTTTTTTTCTCGGGTTTAGTTCCTATGGTTGTGACTTATAACGGGTTTGGTCCCTTGACCATATTTTCTGTTAGTTTGACCGTTAAGTGTTGGTTTAGAGGGTTGAAATGACATAAATACCCTTTTACAAATAGTCCATGTGGTTTGTGGGATGTAACAAATTTAGTCCCAATTTTTTTTTTTAACTTTTTAATTATTCGAATATTTATAAAAAAATTTGAAATATTTTTTTTCTTAAAGTTTCGAATATTCCTTAACTCAAAAAATCTCGAAATTTATTCGAAATTTTTTATATTTTCGAATTTTTGTTAAAATTTCAAATTTTTTTACAAAATGGTTTCGAATGTGTTCAAAAAAATTATCAATTTTTTTTTTAAATATAAATTTTGACTGTTTTGTTTATTTTTGTAAATTCTCGAATGTCTTTAAAAAGTTTATAATATAAAAAAATTACACGAAACATTTTTTAGAATATGTATATTCTTTTCGGATCAAGAACAAAATCTTTGCTAAAATTTACAGTTTCTTTCAATATTTCAAATATTATATTAGAAAATTTTCGAATATTTTTTAAATATTTTGAAAAAAAACATTAGAATATTTTTCAAATGTTTTGTAAAAAAAGTCGAATATTTTTTCAAATGTTTATAGGTCTTCTACAACACGCCCTTCTCCAATTCATGATCGTTGGGACTTCACCCTTCACCGCTCCAACATGTACTCTGTATCCGCGATGAGAAAACATACCGACTCTTTATCTTTGCTCACAGGGGGTAATAAGACCAGATGGAACAATTTAGTCCCTATCAAGAACAACATCCTTGCATGGCGTCAAGAACAAGTTAGTTCTGAACTTCTGATGCACCAAATCAAAGGCACTTCTTTTAGTTGGGCTTAACTACTTTCCTGTGTTAATGTTGATAGGATGGATCACTAAATACCACCGTGCTAGACCTGGAGCAGAGGTTCTAATGGAAAATATCAATGACTTCTTAGTCGACTACGAGACACGAAAGGAGCGAGTAAGCATGCTCATTTTTTGTTATATACATAACTTTTATCTGATTCGTAATGCTCGTAACATTTTCTAGAATTTCACGAAAATTGACCTCGACGGTTGTTACACATATGAAGGTTAGGAAGAAAACAAAAGAGTCAGAAAGCGGTACGACTGTTGGTTCAGTTGCTCCGGCTGTTGTCATGGATAAACTGTCAAAAATGAAAGATAAACAAGTTGGCCAAAACTTTTATCGTTTTCAGAAAAGGGAGGCACAACGAAACGGTATGCTCATTAGTTTTTACGTGTTTGCTTTCAGCTAGAGGTTGTTAAACGAGCGGGTCAAACGGGTCAAAACGTGCCGGGTCACTTTTTTTCTCAAAACATTTAGTTTTCTACCAATACTTCCAGCGACAAACTGTCTTTTAAGATTATTACTTTTTTGTGTATAAAACGATTTCGGTGTTTTCATTGCCTTACGAATACAACTTGGACCCAATAATACAACCTCAATCTATCCATTTATAACGGAATAGGTCAGAATTGCACCTACAATTACGGTTTTATGTTAAGAAAGTCTTACTCTTTGCAGAGATCATGACGCTGCAAAGCAAATTCGAGCAAGACAAGAAAAGAATACAAGAATTGAGGGCTGCAAGGAAGTTTCGACCATACTAAGTGTTATCATATTAGCCTTGTATGTTTCAGCTGCTTATCTTCTCTTGAGCGAGTCTTTGATCGGAAAGCAAAGAGTTGCTAACATGAGGGTTCGTTCGATTGTTTTATTCGAGTTTGGAAAATTGTTCAAAATTTTGATATGTTATTTAGTTGTTCGAATGAAATATATTTTTCCAGTCAGTTTCTTTATTATTACTGAACTTCTAGTTTTAGTGACCTCCATCTTGATTGATATATATATGCATCTTCATCTCCGTGGTCAATCTGATTCCACATATGATCCATAAGGTTTTGTTGAAGACTTTGATGGGTTTGTCGGTCGCGTAGTTCTTTGTTTTTTCGGCGGTAAACTTCACACCGATCAACCCTTCGTTGCATATTTCTTGACGGGTTAACGTAATTTTGGTTCCAATCTAAAACCTGCATACCTTGATCTTTCAAAATCATGTTATGAAGTATGATGCACGTATACATGAGTCGCAGTAAGGTGTTTACTTCATACGCGCGTGCTGGTTGACGTAGTATTCCCCAACGTCCTTGGAGAACACCAAATACACGTTCAACATCTTTCCGTGCACCTTCTTGACGCCTTTTGAAGTGAGCAGGTTTGGCGTCAGTTGCAACTGTGAAAGACTTCACGAAACTCGCCCATTGTGGGTAAATACCATCCGCTAAGTAATACCCATTTTGATACTGAACTCCGTTAACCGTATACGGTTTTACCGGCGCTTCGTCATTCAGAAGGTCATCAAATAACGGATAATTATCTAAAACATTAATATCGTTATTCGCACCTGCCATCCCAAAAAACGCATGCCAAATCCACAGATCTTGCGAAGCAACAACTTCAAGCATCAAAGTAGGGTATCTTTTACAACCACCAGCGTATTGTCCATGCCACGCAACTGGACAATTTTTCCATTCTCAGTGCATACAATCAATGCTGCCAAGCATCCCTGGAAAACCATGTTTCGTAAGATGTAGATCATATATTTGATCAACATCGTCCGGAGTTGGTTTTCTTAAATACTTGGCCATATACAAGTCAATAACACACATATTAAAATACATTAGACACCCACGTCCGGTTCGATCAGCAATTTGTAAATATTCATCAACTGCATCTGACGTGTTGCCGTATGCCAATTGACGTATAGCCATTGTGCACTTCATAATAGCATTAATACTCATTCGACCCGTAGCATCGGGTCGAGAAGTAAAATAATGAAAATGCGCAGGAAGAGGATCGGCCTGATAATTTCTTATGCCGTTAACTATTTTTAAAAATAGTCTTCGGCTCATTCGAAATCTTTCACGAAACTTAACCAAAGAATACCTGCAATTATCAACGAAATAATCGTTCATGAGTCGTTCCTCAGCACCTTCTCGGTCACGGTTGACTGGGGTCCGAGATAGTCTTGGACGATTCTCTTCTTCAACCAACTGTTGATAATGATCGTGTGCTAGCGGCAAGAAGTAAGCATCGAATTCCTCATCGATTTCAAAAACTGACGGAACGTGATTGGGATTCATATTTATTTGTAGAGAGTGTTTGTGTTTTGGTGTGTAAGAAATGGTTGATTTTGAGTTATATTTATAGACGGATCAAAAAATATAACCGTTATAATTCGAATTTCAAAAACTAGCCGTTGGGGGGTGAAATGAAATTTTTTCAAAAAAATAGCCGTTGGGGGGGGGGGGGTGATGCAGGGCATGTTCGCTCCGGCTCCTCGGACTTAGCCGCCGGTTCTTCGGTAAACATGTGAAGTCAAGTGTTCACTAGTTCTAATAGATTGAAGGGTGAAAAGCGACAATTGTAGTCTATCTTTTTTATATTATGTTTTTCGATTTGTTTCCTTGTTTCTACTTGATTCTTGTCTTTCTCTCCAAGACAATATCATGCTATAAATGTACCTGTTAGTTTTAGGTTTAAACAGATTATGAGTTTATAAAGTAAGAGTGTTTCTCTTGAAGTCCCGGTTGGGCACCCTTTTGAGGGTTTATGAAATCCTTGTTCTTTGTTATTTGTGTGGTTTCTTGCATTCACAACGGCCCCGCCATCATTTAGTATCAAGAGCTTAGGTTGGAGAAGAAACAACACAGCTTATTGAAGCCTTATCGCGAGAAACAAAATTTTTTGTTTCCGTTCGTCATTTTCTGCACAGCCGTGAGAAAATTGACGACACGCGTTCGTTCACCGTTGGATCTCTATAATTTTTGGGCACGATGTTCAAGACACATAGATCTATGATTCCACCGTTCGGATTTGCGATTGGAGATTTCTACAGGGAGATACACCTGGCTGAAGTGGCTGTTTTTTTATGCAGAATGGTTTTTGATATCTTTGAATATACTTACCCCACGAATGTGTGGACGTGGAACACATTTGGTTATATAGCTCGTAGATTTGTCGGACGAGGCAACGAAACAATTAACCAACTACCACGTGTTGTAAAGAATGAAGACCTCCTAAAATAAGTGAAGGACCTTCAAGACGAATTCTAATATCAAGCTAACCGTAGACTCGCCGATTGAGGCAACGGTCACGTGAGTGAGGATGATGTCACTTCACCCGGATCATCTTATTGAATGGTTGGCATGATGAAACGTGATTCTCGATAGAGAAGCCGTATTAAGGAAACGGAGGGGGGTTAGAAAGTTTCAGAGTTCGAGACTTGGAAAGACAAGACTCGAGGACGAGTCTTTTCCAAGAGGAGGAGAATGATGAAGGGCATGTTCGCTCCGGCTCCTCGGACTTAGCCGCCGGTTCTTCGGTAAACATGTGAAGTCAAGTGTTCACTAGTTCTAATAGATTGAAGGGTGAAAAGCGACAATTGTAGTCTATCTTTTTTATATTATGTTTTTCGATTTGTTTCCTTGTTTCTACTTGATTCTTGTCTTTCTCTCCAAGACAATATCATGCTATAAATGTACCTGTTAGTTTTAGGTTTAAACAGATTATGAGTTTATAAAGTAAGAGTGTTTCTCTTGAAGTCCCGGTTGGGCACCCTTTTGAGGGTTTATGAAATCCTTGTTCTTTGTTATTTGTGTGGTTCTTGCATTCACAACGGTCCCGCCATCATTGTATGATTTGTTATTTGTATGATTTTTGGGCACGATGTTCAAGACACATAGATCTATGATTCCACCGTTCGGATTTGCGATTGGAGATTTCTACAGGGAGATACACCTGGCTGAAGTGGCTGTTTTTTTCTGCAGAATGGTTTTTGATATCTTTGGCTATACTTACCCCACGAATGTGTGGACGTGGAACACATTTGGTTATATAGCTCGTAGATTCGCCGGACGAGGCAACGAAACAATTAACCAAGTACCACGTGTTGTAAAGAATGAAGACCTCCTAAAACAAGTGAAGGACCTTCAAGACGAATTCCAAAATCAAGCTAACCGTAGACTCGCCGATTGAGGCAACGGTCACGTGAGTGAGGATGATGTCACTTCACCCGGATCATCTTATTGAATGGTTGGCATGATGAAACGTGATTCTCGATAGAGAAGCCGTATTAAGGAAACGGAGGGGGGTTAGAAAGTTTCAGAGTTTGAGACTTGGAAAGACAAGACTCGAGGACGAGTCTTTTCCAAGAGGAGGAGAATGATGAAGGGCATGTTCGCTCCGGCTCCTCGGACTTAGCCGCCGGTTCTTCGGTAAACATGTGAAGTCAAGTGTTCACTAGTTCTAATAGATTGAAGGGTGAAAAGCGACAATTGTAGTCTATCTTTTTTATATTATGTTTTTCGATTTGTTTCCTTGTTTCTACTTGATTCTTGTCTTTCTCTCCAAGACAATATCATGCTATAAATGTACCTGTTAGTTTTAGGTTTAAACAGATTATGAGTTTATAAAGTAAGAGTGTTTCTCTTGAAGTCCCGGTTGGGCACCCTTTTGAGGGTTTATGAAATCCTTGTTCTTTGTTATTTGTGTGGTTCTTGCATTCACAACGGTCCCGCCATCATTGTATGATTTGTTATTTGTATGATTTTTGGGCACGATGTTCAAGACACATAGATCTATGATTCCACCGTTCGGATTTGCGATTGGAGATTTCTACAGGGAGATACACCTGGCTGAAGTGGCTGTTTTTTTTCTGCAGAATGGTTTTTGATATCTTTGGCTATACTTACCCCACGAATGTGTGGACGTGGAACACATTTGGTTATATAGCTCGTAGATTCGCCGGACGAGGCAACGAAACAATTAACCAAGTACCACGTGTTGTAAAGAATGAAGACCTCCTAAAACAAGTGAAGGACCTTCAAGACGAATTCCAAAATCAAGCTAACCATAGACTCGCCGATTGAGGCAACGGTCACGTGAGTGAGGATGATGTCACTTCACCCGGATCATCTTATTGAATGGTTGGCATGATGAAACGTGATTCTCGATAGAGAAGCCGTATTAAGGAAACGGAGGGGGGTTAGAAAGTTTCAGAGTTTGAGACTTGGAAAGACAAGACCCGAGGACGAGTCTTTTCCAAGAGGAGGAGAATGATGCAGGGCATGTTCGCTCCGGCTCCTCGGACTTAGCCGCCGGTTCTTCGGTAAACATGTGAAGTCAAGTGTTCACTAGTTCTAATAGATTGAAGGGTGAAAAGCGACAATTGTAGTCTATCTTTTTTATATTATGTTTTTCGATTTGTTTCCTTGTTTCTACTTGATTCTTGTCTTTCTCTCCAAGACAATATCATGCTATAAATGTAGCTGTTAGTTTTAGGTTTAAACAGATTATGAGTTTATAAAGTAAGAGTGTTTCTCTTGAAGTCCCGGTTGGGCACCCTTTTGAGGGTTTATAAAATCCTTATTCTTTGTTATTTGTGTGGTTTCTTGCATTCACAACGGTCCCGCCATTAGGGGGGGATGAAATTTTTTTTATAAAAAAACAGACCACGCGACGTGGGTATACCGACGTATGGTTCCCGCACCGCGGGTTTCGTCGCCCATCAGAGTCATCGCGCGGCCAACGCCGTGGGTTTAGCACCCCACGGCGCCACCACTCCGTGCCCTCTTAAAAGTTAACTTACAACCTAGGCGAATAACATAATAGACAGCCACAGAAAAGTTCGTTCACTGAAAGCAATCAAACAAAAGCAACAAAATACAAAAACCAGTCACTGAAATTCAAATCTAAAACATAAACCAGTCAATGAATTCTGCCTTTAGACAACTTTCTTTCAAGCAACTGTTTAATTCTGCTTTTAGATAATAACCACTGGCAACTTTCTTTCACACCTGTTTCTCTCATCGGGGAGGAATTTTCGCCAATCCCACGTATTGTAAACAGCTTATTGGGATGCATAAAAATATTCGCCCCAGGTGGATAAAAGGGAAGAACAAAGCCGGTTTTATGTAAAACGCCGCTTTTGAGGTTGTAAACGAAGAACGTATGTATTCCCTCGATGTAGTTTCTTACTAACATATCCCCGTCTTTATTCCAACACCCCAAAACCTCTAAGGAGCCATTAGGAACAATTCCAAATCCCCAGTGTAGTACCCATTCTTTCTGCTTTAATATCCAAACCCCCTTCGTACTAAAACACACATATCCAACTTCACCATTTAGATCAACCAAGTGCAGACAACCCCGATAATTATAACTTTTATGTTTAACATACATTCTTTTGGGAGGATCAATCACCCCAAATTCTTCTTTTTCTACATCAAACCATATTACAGGAGGACTTCCAACACTGTCATCATTAACCAACCAATGCAAACAACCATTAACAAATACGGAATTACCTTTTATGGGGTAAAAAGGTACTTGAGGTATTTCCCGCCATGTGTTTGTGCCAAATACATGCACCATTGTGCATAGATCTTTCCCGTTTACTGTCTGTAGACTCTTCCCGCCATGTGTTTCTTTAAACAAAACACAAACCATCTTCAAAGTGTTGGTGGAAGCATCAAAAACAAGCCCACATGATTTCCAGAAACCGGAATTACGAGACTCTCGACACATAGGAAGAGGTGGAAGCTCGTAGCGTTCTTTCCTTAGAGGATGAACCACAAACAACGTGGTCACTTCATTATCTTCAGTTTGTGACAAACACATCAGCCCATTGCAGGAACCTCGGACTTCAATGCGCACATTTTCCCCTGAATATTTTGAGAAAGGTTTCTTGCGAAAAAACTCCGACCACGGGTCCTCTTTCGGGTCCAAGACATAAGTATGATGATCAGTTTGTTTAGATTCAATCATATGGAAACATAAGCCGCGGGTTATAAACTTATGATCAAGGTGAGTATGGTATATGATAGGTATAGGTTCTTGTGGGACTCGTTCATCATAAACGATTGTAAGGTAACGATCATCGATGTACTCGCACCACACTTTCGATACACACCGGGAACGAGCCAAACATCTACCTGGTAGTCTTGAAAAGATGTCGAACATGATGTTTGCAGGTAATCTATCCATGATGTCGAACATGATTTTGGAAGGTAATCTGTCCATGATCAATCTTTAGGTTAAAACATACAGTAAGAATTATGGTGGTGATATTTATAGTGAAAAAAATAATCTAAATATTTATTAAACATCTATATGAAAGAGTCACTAAAATCGATTACACAAAACACAAGCCTGTATAATCATTCGAAACAACAAGTCAACAAAAATATAAGATCCTATCAAACTGTTGGAATCAACTAGCTTTTCACAAGCTGTTGATCTGTAAAACAATGGAACAATGGATAACAGGAAGATATATGGCAAATGTTAGGTTGTATTGACTGAGAGTTTTTTTGGGGGAATAATATACAACGTACATTATGCCTTGCTATTTAACAGAAAGCATTGCAGAAAATTAAGGAAACAAACTCCACTAACCCTATGACTCGGACTTTCAAACCCACATGGTTTGATTTATTCAAACTTCAAACTGAAACAAAAACATGCCATAAAAGTGCCAAATTAATTCTGAATTATTTCAACATTTTCCCCCTTAATTCAGAAGTTCCGATCTTCGTTACTCTAATCAGCTCACGCATTTCTTGATGTTTTACCCTTGCTAATGGTTTTGTGAGCAAGTCTGCCTTCTGTTTCTTCCAAGACACATGATTCACAGTAATTTCTCCATTTTCCACACATTCTCTGATGAAGTGGAATCTTATGTCGATGTGTTTACTCCTACCATGAAATACAGGATTCTTCATGAGGTCAAGAGCTGACCTATTATCAACATACATGATCACAGGTGGTATGTTTTGCCCAGTTAAGTTAGTAAGAAGACGTTTCAACCATATCCCTTGACAAGCTGCCATGGTAGCTGCCATAAACTCTGCCTCACAGGAAGACAAAGCGACACACCTTTGCTTTTGAGATGCCCATGTCACCAAATTTCCATTCACATAAAATGCCATGCCACCTGTACTTCTCCTATCATTTACATCATTTGCTAAGTCGCTGTCTGTGTAACCAGTGATAGTTACTTTGCTTTCTCCTTTCGTGTAAGTTAAACCATAGTCAAGAGTACCCTTCACATACCTTAGTATTCTCTTTACTGCTTGCAAATGTTGTTCAGTTGGTTTCTCCATGAACCGACTGACCACTCCAACCGCGAATGAAATGTCAGGACGAGTATGAGTTAAGTACCTCAAGCCTCCAACTATGCTCCTTTATTCAGTAGGATTTACCAACTCTCCTTCTCCGTCTTTAGTGAGCTTCAATTTGTGTTCCATTGGGCTTTTGGTGGCATTACGGTTTAACATTCTAGTCTTCACAAGAATATCTTTCGCATATGCCTCTTGCTTAAGCGTGATTCTTCCACCATTCTGACTTACTTCAATTCCCAGGTAGTAGGTCAAGAGACCAAGATCACTCATCTCGAATTTTGAGTTCATCTGCTTCTTGAAATTCTGAATGCTATGATCACAGCTACCTGTTACTAACAAATCATCCACATACACCCCAACAATTAGAAAATCACCTCTTTCTTTCTTTGTGTATACAGAATATTCAAGTGCACATCTAATGAAGCCCAAACTTTTCAAGTACTTGTCTAAGCATGCATTCCATGCCCGTGGCGCCTGCTTCAACCCGTAAAGTGCTTTCTCCAATCTGTACACCTTCTCAGTTTCTCCTTCTTTCTTGTAGCCTTCGGGTTGTGAAACATATACTTCCTCCTCTAATTTTCCGTTCAGAAAAGCAGATTTTACATCAAGATCATGACACGCCACCCATTGGAGCCTGAGAGAGCTAGAATGGTGCGTACAGTTTCGATCCTTGCTACCGGTGCAAAGACCTCGTCGTAATCAATTCCGTGTTTCTGAACATACCCTTTTGCCACAATTCTGGCCTTATACTTCAAACTTTTTTCACTCGGGTCTCGTTTCACCTTGTACACCCATTTTAAGGCTATGGCTTTGCGATTCTTCGGGAGATTGACCAAACTCCAGGTGTTGTTCTTCTCGATTGATGCCAATTCGGCATCCATCGCATCTACCCACTCTTTTTTCTTGCTTGCTTCTGTATAAGAAACTGGTTCTTCATCATTGTGAATCATCATCAACTCATCTTCTTCAGTTTCATCGTACAAATCTGTGAGCAAACGGTAACGTTTTGGAGCGCCACCGCCTGTGGAGCTTGAGGCGGTGCTTGAAGACCCGATCGAAGACACCGGCGTGTTTGGTGTTGCAGGTGAGTCTGGCGTACCTGGTATATTTGATGGCATACTTTGTGAGCTGAATTGGGAGCCCACAAGAGAGTTGATGGGCTGCGACCCACTTGCACTATCTACTTGTGGTGACCCCTGTTCAACTGCTGGTGTGCTAGGATCCAGTTCTAAATTTTCATCATTAAAAACATCAAATTCAAATCCTTCAACTGTAAAAGTCATACCTGGTGTCGCCTTAATTTTCGTGTTCTTCTCCCATACCCAAGCTTTCTGTTCTTCGAATACTACATCCCTACTTACATACAACTTTCCTGTATCTGGATCTAGTAATCGATAGGCTTTAGTTCCTTTCTCGATTCCTAGATGTACTAATTTCATGCTTCTATCGTCTAGCTTTTTAAGGTGAGTTTTCGTGATTCTCATGTGCGCAATACACCCAAACACCCTGAGATGTCCAAGGTGTGCCTTCCTTACAGTCCACATCTCGTATGGAGTCGTATCTTTCAGAGCTTTAGAGGTGACCCTATTAAGAACATAGACGGCATGATTTGCAGCTTCTCCCTACAACACATCTGGTACACACATGGTCTTCAGATTGCTTCTCACCATCTCAACCACTGTTCGATTCCGCCTCTCCACCACTCCATTCTGTTGTGGAGAGTATGGTGATGTGTAATGGTGTTCTAAACCAGTCTCGTTACAGTACATGGTAAATTGATTCGACAAAAATTCACCACCTCGATCTGTTCTTAGAATTTTAACCTTTTCCCCTATTTCTATCTCAACTTTCTTTCTGAAATTTTTAAAAACCTCAAGAGCTTCATCTTTTGTTTTTAGTAAATAAACCCACGTTACTCTACTAAAATCATCAACAAGTAGCATGAAATACCTGTTACCAGTGGATGTAGGAGGTGTAATCGGCCCACAGAGGTCACCATGTACTAACTCCAACCTTTTCGTTGCTCTAAAAGTTGTCTGTGTTGGGTATGAACTTCTTGTCTGCTTACCTACTAGGCATCCTTCACAGGGCTGCAGCGGGACGACCATCTTCGGCATTCCTTCAACTATCTTCTTGTCAGACATGGTCTTTAGTTCACCAAAGTTTAAGTGACCTAGCCTTGCGTGCCATAGCCACGTTGGATCAGAAGTTCGGGCAATTAAGCACATTGATCGAACCTCCTCCAACTCTATCTTATAGAGACGATTTGGGGATCTCTGAACCTTCATCAACAGTCTTCTAGTCTTGTCATGAACCCACAAAAACGGCTCCTTAATTTTGATTTCGTCTCCACACTCCGATAATTGCCCGAGACTGATAATGTTGCTGCACAAATCAGGAATGTAATACACTTCCTGAAGCTTTCTATGTTCACCATTCTTACATTGAAATACGATTGAGTCGTTGCCTTCAATCCTCACCTTTGATTCGTTCCCAAACTTCACAAAGCCCTGTACTTTTTCGTTTAGATCACGGAACTTATCTTTATCACCAGTCATGTGATTACTCGCTCCTGTGTCAAGATACCAGGTACTTGATTGCCTCACCTTATCTCCTCGCGTTCTCAATTCTGGGAGTACATTTTCTTCATTTAAGAGCACTTCAGCAACTTCTTCCTTAGTGTCAAGAGATGATAGCAAAAGAGCGGGTTCATTATCATCTTGAATCAAGTTGTTTTCTTGATTCCTTTCACGCCTTGGATTTTTACACTCAGCCGCATAGTGTCCATAGTCTTGACAATTGTAGCACTGTACTCTACTCTTGTCTTGACTACTAGACCCACCATAACTTCCATCCTTTTGATGATAAAAACCACTTCTTCCGCGACCACCTCGTCCTCCACCATTTTTTCCTCTACCTCTGCCTCTACCTCGTGAACCTCCAAATCCACCACGATTCGACTTTGATTTGGAATCACCTTCTCCTTTTTTCTTGTTTCTCTCCGACCACTCTTGATGAGTCAAGAGAAGCTTTCGATCATCGCTGTCACCATTCCCCTTCATTCTTTCTTCATGAGCCTTCAACCTCCCGATTACTTCCTCCACTGTCATCTTATCAAAGTCCCCAAATTGCTCAAGGGTTGAAGCAATCTGAAGAAACTTAGATGGTACTTCCCTAAGTAGCTTCTTCACCGCATAGGACTCCTCCACAGTGTCCCCCAATGCTCGCATGGTACTTACGATGTTGCTCACCTTCACAGCGAACTCATCCACTCCTTCTGATTCCTTCATGTTCAAGGATTCAAACTCAACTTTCAAGGTTTGAATTCTTGCGGTCTTCACTCTGTCCGCACCCATGAACATTGTTTTTAAAGCCTCCCATGCTTCTTTGGCTGATTTCTTCTCCGAAAGAGACAACAATAAATCTTCAGGTATACCTTGGTAGATGGCTGCTAAGGCCATCTTGTCTTTCTTCACTTCCACCACGGTGTTTGAGGTTCGTGGCTCAACAGCATCCCATACACCTTGAGCCTGCATGAACACCCGCATCTTGATTGCCCACGCCGCATAATTGCTTCTTGATAACATCGGATAGTGGAGTGTGATCTGACCGTCCTTCTCGCCATTGCCATTGTTTCCAGCCATCTCTTCACGAGTTTGATACTTGGGCATACACCAGGTTAAGCTCTGATACCACAATGTTGGAATCAACTAGCTTTTCACAAGCTGTTGATCTGTAAAACAATGGAACAATGAATAACAGGAAGATATATGGCAAATGTTAGGTTGTATTGACTGAGAGTTTTTTTGGGGGAATAATATACAACGTACATTATGCCTTGCTATTTAACAGAAAGCATTGCAGAAAATTAAGGAAACAAACTCCACTAACCCTATGACTCGGACTTTCAAACCCACATGGTTTGATTTATTCAAACTTCAAACTGAAACAAAAACATGCCATAAAAGTGCCAAATTAATTCTGAATTATTTCAACACAAACACTAAGGGGGGGTTTGGTTTGGCTTATATAACGTAAGCCCATTTCGGCTTATATAACATAAGCCCATTTCGGCTTATATAACATAAGTCCATAATTTTGTGGCTTATTTTAAAGACTTATGGGCTTATATATATGTTTATTCCTAAGTCTCAAAATAAGAAAAAAAAATGGGCTTATGTTATGTAAGCAAAAAAAAAGCCATATTTCGGCTTATATTTTATAAAAACCATTTTGCTTATATGAGTTTATTATATCATAATAAAATTAGATAAGCCAATAAGTCTTCAAATAAGCCACAAAATTGGAGCTTATGTTATATAAGCCGAAATGGGCTTACGATATATAAGCTAAAACAAACAGCCCCTAAATTTAAGAATCAAATTCACATTTTCAGAATTTCGATTTAAAACATACTAGAATTACCCATAATCGAAAAGCATATTATTCAGATTGAAAAAAATAAAATAAAAAAATGGTGTTATATATAAAAGCAAAAACGAATCTTAAATAAAAAACTTACAACAATAACGTCGGTTTGGCAGCTAGGGTTTAAAGTTAGGAGGAAGATGAAGTGAGAGAAAATAGTTTATTTATTGGTTTAATATTTTTTGAGAGAATTGCAAAAATGGTCTCTGTCATTCGGGTTTAACAGATATACTCCTTTTACTTTTTTTTTCTCAGGTTTAGTCCCTATGGTTGTGACTTATAACGGGTTTGGTCCCTTGACCATATTTTCTGTTAGTTTGACCGTTAAGTGTTGGTTTAGAGGGTTGAAATGACATAAATACCCTTTTACAAATAGTCCCTGTGGTTTGTGGGATGTAACAATTTAGTCCCAATTTTTTTTTAACTTTTTAATTATTCGAATATTTATAAAAAAATGTGACATATTTTTTTTCTTAAAGTTTCGAATATTCCTTAACTCAAAAAATCTCGAAATTTTTTATATTTTCGAATTTTTGTTAAAATTTCAAATTTTTTTACAAAAAGGTTTCGAATGTGTTCAAAAAAATTATCAAATTTTTTTTTAAAAAAATAAATTTTGAATGTTTTGTTTATTTTTGTAAATTCTCGAATGTCTTTAAAAAGTTTATAATATAAAAAAATTACACGAAACATTTTTTTAGAATATATATATTCTTTTCGGATCAAGAACAAAATCTTAGCTAAATTTTACAGTTTCTTTCAATATTTCAAATATTCTATTAGAAAAAATTTCGAATATTTTTTAACTAATTTGAAAAAAAACATTAGAATATTTTTCAAATGTTTTGTAAAAAAAAGTCGAATATTTTTTATAAAAAATACCAATTTTTCTAATATTTTATTAAAAAATTCAAATATTAAAAAAAATTCGAATATTTGATTCAAAAGTATAATGTTGTCAAAGAAAATTTAGAATTTTTTTTTCAAATACTCGATTTTTTAGAAAATTTGAATTTTTTTAAAAATACTCGATTTTTCTTAGGAAATTGTTGAAATTTGTGAAGTTTTTGAAAAAAAAGAATCGAAACTTTTTCTTAAAGAGTATTTTAATTTTAAAATTATTTTTTTGAAATATTTAGCCAAGATTTCTTGATCCAAAAAGAATATATGTATATAGAAAAGTTCGAAAAGTTTTCTTTAAAATATTTTAAAATTTATAAAATAATATTTCTTTTATATAAAAAAGATAGAGATAAAATAATATTTCTTTTATACAAAAATACATTTTTTAGAATAGTAAAAAAAAATTTAAAAAACTTTTATAATATAAATTTCGAATGGTTAATATTTGTTTTCGGAAATTCGAATGTTTTAAAAAAATTTAATTTTCGATTGATTAAAAAATTTTTAGGACTAAATTTGTTACATCCCACAAACCACAGGGACTATTTGTAAAAGGGTATTTATGTCATTTCAACCCTCTAAATCAACACTTGATGGTCAAACTAACAGAAAATATGGTCAAAGGACCATACCCGTTATAAGTCACAACCATAGGGACTAAACCCGAGAAAAAAAAGTAAAGGGACTATATCTGTTAAATCTGGATGACCACAGGGACCATTTTTGCAATTCTCTCATATTTTTTTCTCTTCTTAGTTTTTTTTAATTCGTAAACTAAAAACGTAAACGTTTTACGTACACTTTTATTAGAAAATTAAAAACGAAAGTAAAGTTAACCGAAAATTTAAAGCCAATACATAAATAAATAAAACCTAAAATGGCAAATTATATTTCGCCTTAATCTGAGCTCGAATATACGTAATCATGCACATAAAAGTTGATGTCGTTATTTTGTTGCTTTGTTTTTGCAATTTCCAACTCTTTTTCTCGAAGTGCCATCTCTCTTTCTTTCATAGATAGGAAAGCTTGTCGTTCTTCTTTTTGCAATCCGAATTCGGATACCATCAACTTAGCCAAAGCATCGTCGTTTGTCCTGTTAGACGATCCTTTTACTTTCCTCACTCTGTCTCCCCCCATTGGTCGGGGAAGTTCCTTCACTTCTTCATCATCGTTGTCACGAACTGTCCGATTAATACTAGCATCGACATACTCTGCATTTAACGAAGCAGACCTGGAAGACTTTGTATCTTTTAGCCTTCGCTGCTTGCCTTGCTAAAAAAGATGGGATTTTAACATCCTCCATTTCGAACTGTCTTTCAAAATCTCCCAACAATGACGAAATCTGAACTTAGAATCAACTTCAGCTTCATAGTCAAGAATGGCCTTGTTAACGTAATCTTAATCCCCGGCTAAACTTTCTGCTGCCCGACGCATAACATTATTGTACACTCCCGAGAAACGAACTATCGATGGACGAAATGACTTCCATTTCCCGTTAATAGAGTCGTACGTTCACTTACCATGCACACCGGTTTTACTCTCAAAGTAATCTAAGATCGCAGTCCAAAAGCCGCTTTCATTCTGGTTGTTTCTGAGTACGCTGTTCTCGGAAATAAACACCCAGACTTTACACAAAGCAACTTCTTCCCCGTTGGTCCATGTCAACTATCGGGGAGCATCAGTGTCTGCAGGCAACTTCTTTTGGCGGGATCTAGTCCGCTTCGATTTTCGCTTTTGACGTGGGGCAGCAACCTCGTCAAAGTTTTCTTGGAACGAATCGGTTTGTTGGAAAGATTCGGTTTGTTGTAAAGAACTTGAGTATTCGGGTGTGTACAAATCTTCGTTTGGAAATGGATTCACGGGACACATGGCCGGTTGTGACGAAGAACCGCCACCAACATCAGGGTTCGTAAACTAATAGGAGCCCGGGTTCGCTGCTATTTCATGAAACGCGTTTTGTGAGTACTGAGTAAAAGGGAACGGGTTTGGTTCGGGTTGACGGTAACCTTGTTGTTTATACATATCCGGGTTTGGTTGGGGTTGACGGTACGGTGGGTTTTGATAAGTGTTGTGCGCGTAGAACGCTTGTGGACGCAAAAGGTTCACGTTCGGAGATGGGTTTTCAAGATTAAACGTTCCTTCGGGTGTTACCGGGGAGTTTGAGTTGCGGTTTCGTTGACGATATTTTGTGTTTTGAGGTGTTCTTTGATACATGATTTGAAGGAAATGAAAGAGTAGTAGAGGTTTGATAATTGAATGTGTGAGAAAATATGATAAGTAGAAGAATGAATTTATAGGAAAAAGTTTTAATTTTTAAAAAATAAAAATAAAAATAATGACCGTTGCAACGGTCAAATAAGTATTAAACACAAAGTCACTTAGGTGAGTTTTTGAGAATAGTGAGTTAGTAATACCGAAAACTCACGCGTGAGTTTTTAGCCGGGGTGGAAACTCACACGTGACTTTTGCAACTCGCCCGTGAGTTTCATGCCACTCCGTCTAACCTAAGAACACAAATAAAATAAGCAATTACTAAAACCTATAAGCTAAATGCAAACAGTGCAAATGAATTATAATAACAGATTACCTTAACTTTAAATCCAACCAAATTAGGGGCTGTTTGTTTTACATGCCAAACTCTGATTGACCTTTTTCTCTTATTCGCTCAGATATTTATTGTTTTGTGGTGTTTGTTTTTTAAGACATTAGATGTAAAAACATTTGAAAAACCTCTAACTCTTTTAATTTAAACATTGTGAATATCTGGTTACCTCTGTAAAGCCATAATAGAAAGAAACCAACAGTTTGCCACTCTTTTGTAAAACCCGTATTTAAAATACAAGAACCTTAAACATACACAGTCTCGGTTTTATTAAAAATCGTGAAGTAATTTAATTATTCAGAAAATTGATAACACTTGTAAATAAGTAATAATAGTTATTCAGTATTACGTAGGTACTTTATTCAGAAAATAAAGACTACGTTTCAGAAAATTAAAATACGAGCACGAGCTAAAATTACGTCACGGGAATTAAGTCTAAAAATAAAAAGGAAACATACGTATAATACATAGGGGGCCGGCGGTTTATTAAACAACAAAGAAGAAGAATGGGCTTTGAGCCCGACCCGTTTTAAAAATAAACAACAGGAAACAAAAGATTTATGCCATTTTATTTTAACATAAACACAAAACAAAATTAGGGTTTGGTGACCTTTGTTGTGCCGCCGGCTAGAGAAGAAACGAAAGGGGAATTCGGGCTAAATATCATGTGTGTTAGTCATTCCATTATCACTCCTATAACGGTATCACCTTCCTTCGTTTAATTCCATTTTATATCACGAATTAGTATAATTATGATCTAAACAAATGGGTTTATATACTATAAGCATGAATTAATAATCAAGAGGGTCGGGTTTTGTTTGATTCATGAAAACCGAGACCTATAAGGTCTCGGTGTGTATGCTGTTGGCCAGCCGTGACCCACACAGGGGCGGTGGTTCCTTTATTTGATTAGCCACAACCTAAAAACAATAAACAGGGGGTAGTCGTGTATTAAGGGGGTGTTTGGGTTTAAGAACATTAGGTAAAAACCAAGCAGTTGGGGTGTTTGTTTTGACAGCAGTGGCAACCGAGAGTCCTTATGATTCTCGGTGAGTCTTAGAGTAGAAACACTGGGAACTTATATCAAACAGTGGGAATTTATAACAAAGCAGTGGGAACCATAACACCAAAAACAGTGGGAATAAATGAAGAACAGTAGCAACTGGCACTAGGCGAGTGGCTACTGTTCGAAGTCAGCAACCAAAAGGGGGAGGTCACGACGTGTCGTGGTGTGCTCGGATGGATTAACCCGAGACATGTATGTCTCGGGGGAAAACTTCTACTCGGGATTCGGGGTCACGGAAAATAATAAATACGGGGTTCATTTTAATTATGATTAAATCATGTTTATAAATTAGTTTTAATAAATAAATTAATCAAGTGGTTTTGTTTTAATAATTTAATAAGTAAAATCAAATTGATTTTATTTTATCCTTTTAACCACTTAAAAATATGTGATTTATTATGTTTTAATTTTCAAGAAAAACTAATTTGGAAACCTTTCTAATTTATGAAACTTTCTAATTATAGCCAATTACTATTTATAGTAATATCAGAATCTATATTATACAATATCAAGAGTATAGAGAATACGTTAATCAGTAATATTATAGAACAGTCAGAATTTACCAGATTATATACAAACAGTAATACAAGAATAGATTAAATCAAACTAAGAACAGTTAAGATCAGTAAAAATAAACAAATATCAGTCAACTCGTTCGCGTCCGTTATTTATGTAGCTTTTGTGAAGTAAGAGTAGGAGTTCGTTCAGTTTTCCTTGCAGTCAGTTACTGGACAAAAGGTACAGATTTCCCGTCCTTCAGCAAGGACTTCCTTTCTATGCATGATTAGGATTCCCGTCTGCAGCCAAATGTTTTCCCCAGTATATGATATGAAATTTACAGTAATTATCTTAATAACTAAGTTAAATTGCTTGAGCCTTATATAGAAGCATGACCAGTTATATACTAGCTACGAAGGTACCGTAACCATGACACTTGAGGCACATGTGTCATGACTCCTCTGCGGGGAAGTGATTTCTCATAGCGTCCCATTTATTTCAGCTTGGACATTTATCAATATTATGAGTGGTGCGTATGGATGCATCCTAGGTTATCAGTTACAGCTTATCTGGTGAATGTGGTGTGTGCTCTACATCCTCCACCTAGCAAATCAGTTAGAGGTCACCCCTCTACAACATGACGAGGTCACCCCTCTATGTATTCATGCAGACGTTGTTACAGCACATGCCATATATAAGCTCTTGGCAATTAAAATACAGTAAATGCAGGTTTTTATATTTTAACAGATAATAATTTAAATTTACTATTTATGAATCAGACTTTTTAGAATATATACAGCTTTCCACTACATCTTACTTATCAGTTTTATAGTTTCAGTATTTGTGATCTGTTTCATTCCAGTACATTCTTATCATGCTTTATATATGTTCACTGTGCGTTATGCTTAGCCGTAGTTTTCCTTTCATGTTCAAAACGGCAGGTACACAGGGACGCTCTTAGGATTTCTGAGAGAGTATGTCCATTGGATGGAAGCTATTCAGACTTCTTACTTTATGCACTTCATACATTACACTGTTTGTTTGGACATTGTTTAGTACCTTCTTTCAGTACTTAATCTTTTATATTTGAGCTTATGTTTGGACTACCGATTTTTGATTCTGGTATTTCCTTATGGTCAGTTAATGTTTTAAAACATTTGTCTTGCATGTTTTGATGACACGCCATAAGTACACGTAAAAGTACAATTATCCAAGTGGGGTGTTACACTTTATTCTTCAATCTTTATCCTCTCACCTTGGTCTTGATTTTTTAATTACTAATAGTGAGGTAATTGGCTGATTCATTTTTATCAAGAATTTCGTCAAGTTACGTATTTTGCTTGATTTTTTTATTGTTTTTAATTTAGTTTAATTCTAATTGTGAATTTTTTGTTTAACACGGAAGAAAATATAAGGCTTTTTAAGTCATAACATGTTAGAAATTCAAGTTAAGAATCGGTGACGATCGATTACGATATCTTTATAACAAAATGAGGAAAATGATTTTTTTGTTTATTCGGATATTTGATAAAAATAGACCGTCTAAAGTAATTTAGATTTAGACATTTAAACCATTTTTTATATTCAGAAGTAATTTTCAGATTCAGACATTAGACTTCTTAAAAAACAAATGACACCTTAATTGAAAAAGAATTTTATTGGTTTTAAAAATCAAAATAAAGGGCACATAAAAAGGAAGGGCTGATTTGCGGATGAGGAATTAGCATACGAACTTGCTTTCATCCTTCCCCCCGAGGAACCGGACATGATAATTTTTGACTTCTTTCTGCAGGATACCCTAGTTAGAGCAGTGAAACCCTTTCTATATCAACTTTCGACGGAATCTTACTCCCAAGGTGTTCCTCTCGCTCCAACTACAGTGGAGCTCGCAAGCAGCGATTCGGACTCGACCCGCTCCTACCCACCCCGGTAGGAAAATCATGATCGGGATAGCGTACCAAAAGCTATGGAACTTGGGTGTGGGGCTTTTGTCAAAATGGAATGGCCTTTTTATTTATTATTTCTCGTAAATGCAAATAATAAGTAACCAAAAATAAAAAAACATAAGTGTTAATGCAAGTAATGCCTAAAAACATTATTAGTGTTAACTAATCTTTCTTAGTTTTGATCACAACAAACTATACAACACATTTTGTATAAAACACAAAACGAATTATTTAACTAACACTATCATCAAGGTAATAATCATATCACTAACCTTTCTTAATCATACTTAGTGATCATCAAAATGATTATCCTTAAAACTCACTTTTGTTAATATGACAAAAGACTTTTTAATAAACTTTCTTTTTTAGAAAATGTTTTATTAAAATGGAAAATGAAAATTTGAAAATAGCATATTCCATATGCTATTAGAATATCCTTTGAAGGCTTCAAATACCTCAGATATTCCTACCCCACTAAAAGACAAAAGACGGAGCGTACTCTAGGGGCGGAACCTTAAGTAGCTAGGCGGTTCCTTAGCGATATGGAACCGCCGGGCTAGATAAGGTACCGCGCCCAGATAGCCGTTATATATCCGTTATACTTTGTCTCCTTTAAATAGTGGGTCAAATCTCATTTTCCAATAAGCCTCTTGGACGTTTTTCTCAGCCCCCTTTCTCTTTTCTATAGCATAATCATTAGTAAATGATCACTTTAAGTGTTAAGGATGTTTACATATGATTATCCTCTTGATCCCCTCCTTTACCTTGTCCAATGAGAAGATCACTCACTCACTAGTGGTGTGATAAAGATGAATCTATGAGCTAGTCATATTCATCATGATACCCTTTTTGTTTTAGGTCAATCCATTGTATTTATGAATACTTGGACTAGTTGTGTTCATCCAAGTTATTTGTGGATACTTGGATTTGTTGTGTACATCCATTTCATATGCGTTTGCTTGGATATGTGTTGTGTAAATCCAAGCTACATATGTGTACTTGGATAAGTCTAGTTGAGTTATAATAGATTTGATTAGTAGTTCTCACTAAACTATAAAGTGATGTGGTTGTGTCTTGTGAGTTCTCACTTAACTTAAAAGTGATTAGTAGTTGTGTTGTGTGAAGTTCTCACTTAGCTTCAAAGTAAAGAGTCGTGAAGATTGGTTCTAGCTTTGGATTAGAACTCGACATCTAGCCTTGTGTCGTAAAATGGTGAAGTAGGCAACGTCGTGAAGATTGGTTCTACCTTAAGATTAGAACTCGACATCTAGCCTTGTGTCGTTAAATTGTGAAGTAGGCAACGTTGTGTAGATTGGTCCTAGCTAAAGATTAGGTCTCGACATTTAGCTTAGTGTCAGAAAATAATGTAAGCGACGATGTAAGGTTTTCTCTGCCAAGAAGGGAGCTTGTGGATATAGTGGAAATCTCGAGTAGGTGTACTCGAGGAGTGGAGTAGAAACAAGGATAGAGCCTCGTTTTCGAACCACTATAAATCTTGGTGTCTTCCCACTAGGTTGTCTCCTTCCTTACTCTTTACTTATTTCATTATCATTACACTTACCTATTATCTTTGCTAGTGCATTTGAATTGAACCTAATCATTATGCAACTTAGCTTCAAACAAAAGATAGTTTTGATACAAACCAAATTGAAAGTAATTTTTAATTTGGTTGCCAATCGAAGAGAAACTATTCAACCCCCCCCCCCCCCCCCCCCGTTCTAGTTTCTACAATTGGTATCAGAGAGATGGTCACTCAAGATCTTTGAAGTATATTGTACTTTGAAACTTGGATCGATCCATTGTCTCCTCAAATTAGAAGGTCAAGTTGTATAAAGTTTCTCTTTGGTCAAAACTATTTTGTTTTTGAAAAATAGGTCTTTTAGTTGATAATATTGCACCCCACTTAAGATTAGTAGTCTTTATGCATTTTAGATCTACTCTTGAAATGTATCTACTAGTTTGCATCTTGCTTTGTGTAGGTACTCATGATGATCAATCACTTAATTGGTTGTGGATTGAGTTACTTGCACTTGTAGAAGACTCATCTTCATTGATCTTTAACATCTTTGAATGATGATACCAAGATGATTGGGAATGATACTAGTCCTTGAAGACTTAGTACTCATCATAGTCATTGTTGGGCATAGCATTGATTCCTTGATGGATTGCTCTTTGTGGCCAAGGTACGCTTTCGTTCTTCCACACGCCCTTTGATCATTATTTTGATCATTACTTGACTATGTGCTTGTTCTTGGCATCCTTGCCTTGACATTTGTTTGTGGTTTGTGATTCTTTCCTTTTATCCTCTCAAACCTTCATTGCTTGGATACTTGACTCACTATGGTGATGTAGAGTGAGTTAGTAGTAGCTTAAAGTATCAAGCATGATTTCCATGGTTTGCACCCATACGGTTAGTAGGCCCTTTGTAGGAGAGAAAGTGAATTAATACCTTGCTCATATTTTGGTTTAGACTAAGACTATTATTGAAAGTGATCTTAGTCTATACATGAATAATTTCTTTGTGTTTATTCATTACCAAAGCCGTTTAACGTTTCGCCGGAAAGGCACGTCTTAAACCACTATATATGACACAAGCTCTTCGTTACCACTATTTGAAAATTGTCATTAATCCCTTGAGCATAGGTCCTAGTCTTGATTCACTTCCCTTGACTTCTCTCCGCTTTGTCGTTTTGCTACGAGTAGTCGTTTGTCCGTTTCGGTTCTTTTCGATCTTGAGTCAACTCGTAATCCTTCATTAAAACATATTGCCTAGTGTTTATGATGATCCAATGTTATTCTAAAAGGTTCATGATATATTTTTAAGTATCTTAGAAAAACTTGGTTTTTAAAATTTGGCGTTTTTCATTGATAAAAACCTGCCTCTGTAGGCGGTTCTTTATCTTGGCGGCTCAAACCCGCGGTTCCTTATCGATAAGGTACCGCGGGCAGTAAAGTTTGTCAGAGCGCCAATTTGATTATTTTATTCTTTTTCAAACCACTATCTCTCTCTCCCAAAAACACACAGCCGAGGTTTTTCTTGTTTTCCACCATTGTTGAAGCTTCAAAAACATTCAATCACTCAAATTAATTGATTACAAGTTGTGGGTTTCACTCATCCTTCATCTAACATCAATTAATTGTAAGTATTTTCTTTCAATTTCATCTATTTTGTTCTAGGGTTCATCCTTCCATAATTGGGGATTTTTAAAATTGAAATTGAATTAAAACCTTAATAGGAATGTGGGTTGACATGGTTATTTTACTATGATTCCTTAGGTTCATATTCATTAAGATTTCACTAAAACCCACTTGTAGAACAAATCCGAATTTTGGCTAAATGATTTTGGTTAAAAGATGGATTTGAGATGAACCCGGGAACAAATAGGTAATGACATTGTTAATGCTTACCTAAAAACCTTGTTTTGAAAAACCAATGTTCTAGTCCATTGTTGATCCAACATAGTTCATATGTTCTTGGTAAATAATGGAATAGCTACATTGTGAACATGAGAATGATATGGATTCAATTCTTTGTTTGTCAAGAAATTGATATAACACATTCTCATATTTTTGATTTTTTGATTTAACTTTTCATATGAGTGATTGGAAGAATATTTTCTTGTGTTTATTTAGGTACTAATCATGCCTTTACAATACCAAAAGGATCATCAACTTGCCAAACAGTATATGCCAAACCTATCCGACTTTTGTCACTCAACTCACCTTGCCCATACTTTTTCCTCTCTTCAATCTCGTTGCTTTCATGAGGGTAGAGTTGTCCAAAAGGATATCAAGGATTATGTCTACATCAAGTCCATGTTTGAAAACATTGGATTTGATTGTTTGTTGAACATTAAGGAAGACATCTATCCTTGATTCCTATTGGAGTTCTTTAGCACATACTCCGTCATTGAAAACAACGATGGAATATTTGTTAGGTTCATCTTGAAAGATCAACTCATTCAATACTCTCTCGAAGTGTTTGGTCAAATTCTTGATGTCCCATTTGTAGGCACTTGTCGCTTCACGGATAAATGGAAACTTAGTGCTCTGATATGAATCATTGGGGCCAAGTTTACAAGCGCAGGAGTAGAGGGGGCTAAAGTAGAAGGGGGTTAAATGTCATTAATTATTACTTAATGGTTAATTAAGTTATTTTTGGTTTAGATTGCAGAATAAGTAATCTGCCCTATATAAGGGGGATTACCTTAGGGTTTTAGGCATCGAGAATCCTAGTCTTATTTTTTGTTCGTAGGATACACTTTTATTCTGTAATTTACCTTCAAGCATCAGACTTCGGTTGCTAATTGTCTTAATTCACTGTTATCAATTTGGCTCCTATCAAATTGGTATCAGAGCCGTTGATCCACACCCACAAAAAAACCAATCATGACAAAGATAACCGATTTGGAGCAAAGTTTCGACCAGTACAAGGCTGAGCAAGCTGCAAGTCACACAGATCTGCTAGAAGCTTTGGAACAAAACAAGGCTGAGCAGGCTGTGAGCCAAGCAGAATTAATACAAACCATGGTCAAGAATAAGGCCGATGCTGACAAACAGTATGCTGAAATCATGCAACAGTTGAAGGCACGCCCACCGGCTGCCACTGTTGCAG
Source organism: Glebionis coronaria (assembly GCA_025667525.1). NCBI lineage: Eukaryota > Viridiplantae > Streptophyta > Magnoliopsida > Asterales > Asteraceae > Glebionis > Glebionis coronaria. Next base: position 22,616 of record JANFOE010003107.1, on the reverse strand, counting down.
CCACCGTACTGCCGGCCGTCTACACCCAACCGCTGCAATCCTACCATCCGATGCAGCAGCAACACCCTTCGGCCACCACTACATCGCCACCCCAACCTTTGTTGTCTCCCAACCATCGCTGCAATCTTACCACTCCATGCCGCTGCAACACTCCTATAACACCGCTACACCGCCCACCTTTGCCGTCACCCAACCGCTGCAACGACCTCAATCAACCCTACCATCCTCTGTCGCCTACACTATTTTTTCTGGACTTCCCTTTGACTCGCAGGGGTTTCCGATGCCATATGGGTCGCAGGGTGAACCTTTTGGGTCGTTCCAAACAGGGGAGTCTAGTAGCCATAATCGAAGGCTACCATTAAGTTCTGAAGGGGTGTTCCAAAATTTCCCAGATGTTGTAAATGCTGGGGGGGGTTTTTCCGGGGCCAAATCGAACACCACCGCAGTCACTTGTTCACAGTAACGAACGAGGGTGGGTGTCCGGGGCTGATTATCGTTTACGAAAACTAAAGATGCCGCTGTTTAACGGAGATGGCGTATATGAATGGGTTTACCAGGCCGAGAGGTTTTTCGACATCCAGGGGTTAATGACATCAGGGGAGCGACTCAAGGCTGCGGTGATGTGCCTAGAGGGTACAAGCTTGTCTTGGTTCCGTTGGAGTGAGAACAGGGAACCATTCCGGAGTTGGGAAGATTTGAAGCAACGGATGCTCGTTCGTTTTCAATCCACGCAAGCAGGTAGCTTATACGAACAATTTTTCGCTATTAGCCAGAGCGGGACCGGTCGAGACTATATTACTATGTTTGAGAAGATGGCAGCACAATTACCAAGGTTACCAGAGGAGGTACTCGAGGGGGTCTTCATGAAGGGGTTAAAACACGAGTTACGTACGGCTGTGCGGACTCAGAAACCCACGGGATTGAGTCAAGCCATGGAGTTAACCCTAATTATTGATGAAACAGGTAAGGGGATAACTCCCAAGCCCGCAAACCGAGCCAGCGCTATCTCTCAACCTCTAACCGGGGCTGCAGGGGTAGGTGCAGGGAGGGCTCCGTTTAAACGGATGACAGACGCGGAGTTGGCGGTGAAGAGAGCTAAAGGGCTTTGCTATAAATGTGACAGAACGTTTGGTCCAGGACATCGATGTCCAGAGAAAACATTGCAGGTGCTTGTCGTGGATGAGGAGAAGGAGAAAGAATGGGAAGATGACGAGGAACCCGCTCACCTTGATATGGTAGAGGTCTCGGCACAATCCGTGGTAGGTATTACCTCTCCTCACACCATGAAACTACGGGGCACTATATGGGGGGTCGTGGTAGTAGTCTTAATTGATTGTGGGGCAACTCATAATTGTTTATCCATTAAATTGGTCGATCCCTTGAAATTGAAAGTTACAGGGACACGTGAAACCGGGGTGATTTTGGGGAATGGGAAATTAGAAAAGAGCATCGGAATGTGTCGCGGGGTGCAATTGCAGTTACCTGGGTTGGTTGTTACGGATGATTTCTATCCGTTGGAGTTGGGAAGTAGTACAGATGTTATACTCGGAATACAATTGTTAAGAAGCTTTGGCAACACTCGGGTGAATTGGAATAAACTAACCATGTCATTCCAGTATGCAGGGGAGCACGTAACGCTTAATGGTGAGGCCGGGTTACGCCGTGGAGCGGCCTCTTTACAAGCCCTAGCACGGGGGCTGTTCGATATTTATGAGGGTTATGTTGTCACCATGGAGAGTCTGGGTGGACTCGATATGCCGGAACCGCAGGTTCATCCGGATCTGGATGAAATGCTAAATCAATTTTCAGATGTGTTTTCCATGCCTGCAGGTTTACCACCCTCACGAGATCATGAGCACGTGATTGTTTTGAAAGGTGGGACTGAGCCCATAAATGTTCGACCCTATAGATACCCGCAATTACAGAATGACGAAATTAAGAGATTAGTGGGGGAGATGATGGAGGCTGGGATTATTCGGCCCAGCACTAGTCTATATTCGAGCCCGGTTTTGATAGTTAAGAAAAAAGACGGAAGTTGGCATTTTTGTGTGGATTACCGCGCTTTGAATAAATCCATGGTCCTCGATAAATTTCCTATACCCGTTATTGATGAGCTGCTGGATGAATTGCACGGGGCAACGGTATTCAGCAAGTTAGATTTGAAATCGGGATACCATCAGATTTGCATGAAAGAATCAGATATTCCAAAAACGGCTTTTAGGACTCACGAGGTGCATTATGAGTTTTTAGTAATGCCATTCGGCATGACAAACGCGCCGTCCACTTTTCAGTCTTTGATGAACAAAGTGTTTCGGTCTTATTTAAGGAAGTTTGTGCTGGTATTTTTTAATGATATTCTTGTTTACAGCCGAACCATGGAGGAGCATAGGGAGCACTTGACTCTGGTATTTGAATGTTTAAGGGCAGAAAAATTGTATTGCAACAAAAAGAAGTGTGTGTTTGGACAGAAACGGGTGGATTATTTGGGTCATATTGTGACAGGTGACGGGGTACAAGCTGATCCCTCGAAGATCTCGGCAATGATGGATTGGCCGATTCCCCGAAATGTGAGGGAGTTGCGAGGGTTTCTAGGATTGACAGGTTACTATCGGAAGTTTGTCAAAGATTATGGAAAAATTGCTCGGGCTTTAACTGATTTATTAAAAAAGGATTGTTTTGCGTGGACAGAGGAAGCGGCACACACGTTTCGAAAATTGCAAGTGGCCATGACACGAGCGCCTGTTTTGGCATTGCCTGACTTTCAAATAAGCTTCACGATAGAGACTGATGCTTCTGGTCAGGGGGTAGGGGCGGTTTTGATGCAGGAAAGTAAACCAGTTGCCTACTTTAGCCAAGTATTAGGTCCACGGGCGCAATTGAAATCAGTATATGAACGAGAGTTAATGGCAATTGTGATGGCAGTCCAAAAATGGAGACCTTATTTGTTAGGGCGTCAGTTCAATGTCATCACTGACCAAAAGAGCCTCAAATTTCTGTTAGAACAGAGATTGGTGGTCGGGGAGCATCAACGGTGGGTTTCCAAGTTGTCGGGGTATGATTTTGAGATCTTGTACCGGCCTGGGAAAGAGAATGGGGCAGCAGATGCACTTTCAAGGCATGGGGAGGAATTGGATTATGGTATGTTGTCTGTTACATCACTGGGATTATCGGCACATCAGTTGCAAGACCTCAAAAACGATCCAAAAATTGTGGCTTTACAAAGGCGGGTTGAATCGAAGTAGGACGGGACCGAGGGGTATCATGTGAAGCATGGGTTGGTTCGTTACCGTGGGAGATTGGTGTTACCGCGAGTATCCAAGTTGATTCTCCACCTATTCAATGAAGTTCATGGTAGTGTTATTGGGGGTCATGAGGGCACACAAAAAACATATCAACGATTGTCTTGAGAGTTCTTCTGGGTTGTAATGCGACGGGATGTGGCTAACATGGTCGCGGAGTGTGGGGTGTGCCAAAGAAATAAGTATTATAATCTGTCCCCAGCAGGCCTGCTACAGCCTTTGTCCCTACCAGTACGAATTTGGGAGGATCTTACTATGGACTTTATTGATGGATTACCTAAATCGATGGGGTATAGTGTGATTATGGTGGTGGTTGATCGTTTAAGTAAGTCTGCTCATTTTGCACCTTTAAAACATCCGTATACCGCATCATCAGTAGCTACGGTGTTTGTAAGGGAGGTAATACGACTACATGGTGTTCCAAAATCAATAGTGTCTGATCGGGATCGGGTGTTCATCAGTCACTTCTGGCCGGAATTATTTAAGTATCAGGGGACAACCCTGAAGCAGAGTACGGCTTACCACCCGCAAACGAACGGTCAGTCTGAGGTGGTGAATCGGAGTTTGGAGACATATTTGAGGTGCTTTGCGTCGTCACGACCAAAGGAATGGGTGAAATGGTTGTCATGGGCTGAATACTGGTATAATACTTCGTATCACTCGGCTATTCGCACAACTCCTTTTAAGGTGTTATACGGCCGAGATCCACCTAATCTGATTGCCCATGATCAAGGTACTGCCATCACTCTTGAGGTAGATGAGTATTTGCAGGAGAGGGAACATATTTTGGAGGAATTGAAAAACCAGCTTTTACGTGCCCAGCGGATTATAAAGGAACAGGCTGATAGCAAACGAAGGGATGTCTCATTTGAAGTTGGTGATATGGTTTTCTTAAAGTTGCGTCCGTACCGTCAAATGTCAGTCGTTCAACGGGCCAATCAGAAGTTAGCTCCGCGGTTCTTTGGTCCTTATGAGGTGGTGGAAAGGATCGGGAAGGTGGCTTATCGGTTGAAGTTGCCTTCTACTTCGGCAATTCATCCGGTTTTTCATGTGTCTCAGCTTAAGAAAATGATTGGGGACCAACACGTGCAGTCGGGTTTGCCTGATGCTTCTACAAATGAGCCTGTAATGGAGCCAGATAGGGTGTTGGGAACTCGCGACGTAGAAGGGAAGAAAGAGGTGCTGATCTGGTGGAAGGGACTACCAAAGACAGAAGCGACTTGGGAGATCTATGAGCAGATTCAGCAACAGTTTCCCAGCTTCCACCTTGAGGACAAGGTGGTTTTTCTGGGCGGGGGTGATGATATGAATCATTGGGGCCAAGTTTACAAACGCAGGAGTAGAGGGGGCTAAAGTAGAAGGGGGCTAAATGTCATTAATTATTACTTAATGGTTAATTAAGTTATTTTTGGTTTAGATTGCAGAATAAGTAATCTTCCCTATATAAGGGGGATTACCTTAGGGTTTTAGGCATCGAGAATCCTAGTCTTATTTTCTGTTCGTAGGATACACTTTTATTCTATAATTTACCTTCAAGCATCCGACTTCGGTTGCTAATTGTCTTAATTCACTGTTATCAATTTGGCTCCTATCATGCTCTCCTTGAATCCTGTAGAAACTAGAAGGGGGGGGGTTGAATAGTTTCTTATATTTACTTGTTAAAATGTGGTTTCCAAAAATCCTTTTTCAAAAACTTAGGGTTGAGGAAATATGTGAAATCTTCTTATGCACAATATGAACAATGATAGTGTAACTAAACTAATAGTAACAAAAATATATCCACAAAGAATAGATAATGATAGTGTAGCTAATCTAATACTAACACATGTATATGCATAAAGAATAAAGAATGTAAAGAGTTAAGGGTAAAGAAAGATCAAACCGAACACCAAGGATTTATAGTGGTTCGGCAACGAAGCTCACTCCTCGTTCCTACTCCACTCATCGAGTACTCCTTACTCGAGAGTTCACTACACAACAAGCTCCTTATGGTGGAGAAAACCGTACACGTCGCTTAACCAATATCTAACTCTAAGCTAAAAGTCGAGCCCTAATCGTAGCTAGGACCAATCTACACAACTATACTTAGTACATACACAACTTCCAAATAGACACAACTACTTGGATCTTCACAACTATGACACAACTACAAGTGTATAAATTAGATCTTCAATGGATCTTTGGTGGTGGACTCAACACTTCACTAGGATAGTGTTCTTCTCTTTGCACTTGGAGAGGAAGGGATGGAAGAACAAGATTTACTTCTTAAACAAGTAATAATCAAACAAATGATCAAAGATTTGAGTGATTAAAGAAGGGGTTTGAATCTAGAAATAAATGTACAAAAGAGGTGAGGTGAAAAGCTGAGAATGGTCCACTATTTATAGGACAAAGGAGCCAACGACTATATCTGCCCGCGATACCTTATCTTAGCCCGCGGTACCTTATCGATAAGGTACCGCCTAGGCGCTAAGGTACCGCCGGACTAGACTCCGCTCCTTTTTGTCCTTTAGTGGTGGAGGTCTTATCTGGATATAAAAAATATCCTGAAAGGATACTCTTAACCAAATAAGAATATGCCATTTTCAAATTTCAAATAATTAATTTAATAAAACATTTTCTTAAAAAGAAAGTTTAATAAAAACTTGTCACACTTAATAAAAAGTGAGTTTTAAGAAAGGATTAAATCACTTGATCACTTGATTAAGGTTAGTACTTGTTTATCCATACCTTAAGTGAAAATAGGTAAAATGAAAAATACTTGAACTCACGAAGTTTTTCGTTGTTTTCGTAAATGCTTGTTTTTACATATTGTCGTAATCAAAACTAAGCGAGACCGAAAAATGCAAGTAACGTTTTTAGTCATTATTGCATTAACAAATCCTACAATTGTCCTCCAAATGATCATGAGGAAATTGATCTTGACTTCATTGTCGACATTGTCTCCAAAAAGCGTAATCGACCCGTTAAGAGAAGCCTTCATACTAAGGTACGTTTGGTGAAACGTCATGAGGTTCTCTTAAGCGACCTTAATGATAATATGGTTCAATGGACCAATATCCTTAGGGAAAATGTGTTTTGTCTTGGTGGAAACCGGGATCATGTTCCGGCGTGTTTAGTGCATATGTTATATTGCATCTTTACCAACACCAATTACAATTTGGCATATTTTATCGCTCAACGGATTAGTTATTCTATTCACAAGCCTAAAACAAACCTCCCTTACGCAATGCTTCTCACTCGCCTTTTTAAAAGGGTTGGTCGTGATTTTCCAAATCTTGATCTTTCTCAGTTTCAACCGGTCAAACGGGTCATGCTACCTATTCAAGAGGTATATAAGAGAAAGACAAGATCTGATCGTAAATCCGATCAACAAGAGTTCAATGATGAGGACATGGACATGCCAACAAGTGATGGTGATGGCATTGGCACAAGTGCTCCCATTGACTCTTCGAGTTCTTCTCACCACTCCACAAACTCATTCGTGGATGGTTTAGATGACATTGCTTCCCCTCCTCACCATTCCTCTAGTGAAGTTCCTAATAATCTCAATTTAGAGGAACTTTACCGTCAAAATCTTCAAACCCAAGGTGATTTGCATGAACACCGGATTGAGTCAAGAAAGGGAATCAAGTACTTGGGAAAAATGATCAAGGGATTAGGCAAGAAACGGAGGTGAAGACTTTGAATTATGTCAAAGTTTACTTCTCTTGTGATGCTTTAAACATTTGCTTATTATTACTTTGGTTTGGTTGTGTATTGACTTATGCTAAATGTTTGAATTGTTATTTATTTTAATCCTAAAAGTTGCTTATGTCTTCATGTTTGTGATTTACATAGCTTTGTGCATGCCTTTTGATAGTTAGCTTCTTAGATTTTGGTCAGTAGTTAACTTTGGCTTGTGAATCCTTTGGTAAAAATCTTGGTTAACCAAAATTTGGGATGTGAAACTTTTGAAAGACCTCTGGTCGCGGTTCCATATCGACCCGCGAATCCTTATCGATAAGGAACCGCCGGTCCTAGATAAGGAACCGCCGCCACTGTGTCCGACAGAATCTTTTGCTTTACACTATTTTCTTTAATCTGTGTAAACATTGCATGATTCTGTACAAAAACCTGCATATTTCCTAAACTAGGTTACCTAAATTCATTATTCACCTAAAATGATTTTAACCCATTACTAGTTTGGATCATCCCCTCACCCATTTAAACCCACCTTGTTAGTCATGTTTTTCACACATCAAAACATCCTTCCCTAACCCTTAAACCATCTTTGTCAACCATGGTTTCTACAAAAACCTCAAACACCCCAAGGAAAACACTTAAGATTAGGATTAAGGTAGCCAAGCCTAACTCCTCACCCTTCCACACACCTAAGAATGAGATGGTTCCTATCCTCATTTCTTCATCACCTTCACCACCCCTTGCACCATGCAAGACAACATCCACCCATGGTACTAACCACTCTATTGGTTCTACCTCCTCTTCATTCAACTCAAGAATGAATGAGCTCTCTTCATCCTTCACTCCAAGTGTACCCTTGGATGTGACCACACAACCCCAACCAATCCAAAGCATTCCTTTTGTGAATGACTTTGTTGACACCTTGGTGACTTCACCATTTACCCCTCCTAACTCACCTATTTCACCAACCTTGGAGAACATACCTCCACACTCACCCATTTCCCCATTAGGGAACATGCCTCCACTCTTACCCACATCACCCTTGGAGAACATGCCTCCTCCACCTCCACCCAACTCAAACATTCCAATTTTGGGTGTTCCACTTTCCCTCCTTTTGGGTGATCCATACTATGGGTTTCAAGAAACACATGGTCCTAGTTGTCCATGTTGTCTTTACAACCACTACATCATCCATAACCTTAGGATGGAAATGTTTGGACTACATAGGAGGTTCCAAGAGTTCTTGCTTGCCTTGTTCTCCATGCCTCCTCCTAGGAGATAAATGATGAAGTTTTCTAAATAAATGGTTTTCAACAAAACCAAGCCAAAGAAGACTACTAATCTAGATCTAATGTTAAGCTAGCTTTGTAATAGTTAGTTGTCTTTCTTTTCTATTTGTCATTGTAGTTGCTTCCTTCATGTGCGTTTCATGTTGTTGATCTATGGATTTAGTTTTATGTGTTTCTATCCTTATGTGCACATTAATCAACTTTAATTTGAAATTAAAATTGAACCTAAATCTATCACAACCTCTAAAAACTTGACTAAAATTGGTTCAAAATGATATTAAAATATTTTGTCACCCTTTGTCAAGACATTATTTGTGAATGTGTTGCTTTATGCAACCCTAGCATAATTTGGTGCTAATAGAGGTAAAATTCCAAGATTTGCAACTTTTTGAAAAAGTCTTAGTTTTTTCCAAAACCCTGGAAAAACATGGTTTCATGTCCACTGGATGCGGCTCACTAAAAGTCGCGTGGTTCCTTATGTGATAAGGAACCGCCGGTCCCTTTAAGGTACCGCGGACAGAAATCAATTTTTGACGATTTTTTGGTCAAAACTTTTAAAACCCTATACCCTGTCAAGATTCCTTGTTTGCTCAATTTGGCTAAACATTCCTTGACACTTCACATTTTGTATTCAAATTCTTACCTTGATTACATTTTACTTATATCCCAACCTTGAGATTTCATTCTCACACCTTCTCAACCTTGAGAATTCATTCTCACACAACCTTGAGATTTCATTCTCACACCTTCCCAACCTTGAGATTCATTCTCACACCCTTACAATGTCTAACCCATCCATTCCTAACCTTGACATTTCTTTGTCACAACCCCACTCACCCAAAGCTTCCTCATCCAAGCTTTTAAAGAAATCGAAAATCTCGGTTCGACCTATTTGGGTTAAGAAGAATGAACCATCTTCCTCCAAACCACCCAAAAACCCTACCTTCTCTCCAATCAAGTATTGGAATGAGACTTATACCATTAACCCCATCACCGGAGCTAAAGAAAATGTTCCCCCACCACCACAATCCTTCAATACCCCTCAACTCAATGATCTTTCAACCTTCCCAAACCTCACAAGGCATTGTGAAAACATTTCCAAACCCATTACCCCTCCACCACCAAACCCTAGGTTTGATGCCATACCCCCATCAACCGATTTTGTGTTGCATCATGGATCCTCGTGTGCTTGTTGTCGATTTCAACAAATTGAACTTGCTCATGTGTATGAGAAGTTAAATTTTCTTGAATTCCTCCTCACTCGACCTCCTATTCAAGTTTTCGTTCCGGTGGACAAAACTTCGAATCATGCATCGTCGTCTTTTTTTTCCAACTAAAGGACTAACTACTCTTGGAGTCTTTATTACTTTAGTTTCTTTAGAGTCTTTTATTTTCTAGCAATCTTGGAAAATTATCACTATTAGAATAGCTTATGCTTTGTGGTTTATTTTCCATATCTTTTGCTTTAGATACTCATATTGTGTGTATGACTATCTACTTTGTTGTGTCTTTTCTATTATGTAACCTTTGTGTTGTTTGTGTGTTATTTGCTTAGTTCTCTTTTGAGTTGATCATGGTTAACTTTTACAATTGCTTATGGGCGATTCCGTCAATTCTAAACTTTAACCCATTGACAAGCTTATCATCTTCATTGGATTGAAGTTTGATTTTGTCAATTACCTTTTTGGACAAACTTAGCAAAATACTTGCTTCTAATTTGAGATTTCTTCTCTCTCTCCCTCTCAAGTTACTTAGTAGGTAGTGATCATATATACATTGGTGTTTCTTTCCTTTCTACTAACCTTTGTGTAGCATGTCACCTTAGCTCATATACTTGGTGCCACAAGCAAGGGAGAGCAACCACCAAGGGGGGGCTACTAGCAAAGTTCGATGTTCTTCAAAGACTTGTGCTAACCTTTTTGCTACGACAAAGGGGGAGAAATGATAGTGATAAACTCGTTAATAATTCGTTATTTTGTGTTTCTATGTAAATGAGTTTATCGTTTGTCGTAATAAAAAAGGGGGAGATTGTTAATGCAAGTAATGCCTAAAAACATTATTAGTGTTAACTAATCTTTCTTAGTTTTGATCACAATAAACTATACAACATATTTAGTATAAAACATAAAATGAATTATTTAACTAACACTATCATCAAGGTAATAATCATATCACTAACCTTTCTTAATCATACTTAGTGATCATCAAAATGATTATCCTTAAAACTCACTTTTGTTAATATGACAAAAGACTTTTTAATAAACTTTCTTTTTTAGAAATTTTTTTATTAAAATGGAAAATGAAAATTTGAAAATAGCATATTCCATATGCTATTATAATATCCTTTGAAGGCTTCAAATACCTCAGATATTCCTACCCCACTAAAAGACAAAAAACGGAGCGTACTCTAGGGGCGGAACCTTAAGTAGCTAGGCGGTTCCTTAGCGATATGGAACCGCCGGGCTAGATAAGGTACCGCGCCCAGATAGCCGTTATATATCCGTTATACTTTGTCTCCTTTAAATAGTGGGTCAAATCTCATTTTCCAATAAGCCTCTTGGACGTTTTTCTCAGCACCCTTTCTCTTTTCTATAGCATAATCATTAGTAAATGATCACTTAAAGTGTTAAGGATGTTTACATATGATTATCCTCTTGATCCCCTCCTTTACCTTGTCCAATGAGAAGATCACTCACTCACTAGTGGTGTGATAAAGATGAATCTATGAGCTAGTCATATTCATCATGATACCCTTTTTGTTTTAGGTCAATCCATTGTATTTATGAATACTTGGACTAGTTGTGTTCATCCAAGTTATTTGTGGATACTTGGATTTGTTGTGTACATCCATTGCATATGTGTTTGCTTGGATTTGTGTTGTGTAAATCCAAGCTACATGTGTGTACTTGGATAAGTCTAATTGAGTTGTAATAGATTTTATTAGTAGTTCTCACTAAACTATAAAGTGATGTGGTTGTGTCTTGTGAGTTCTCACTTAACTTAAAAGTGATTAGTAGTTGTGTTGTGTGAAGTTCTCACTTAGCTTCAAAGTGAAAAGTCGTGAAGATTGGTTCTAGCTTTGGATTAGAACTCGACATCTAGCCTTGTGTCGTAAAATGGTGAAGTAGGCAACGTCGTGAAGATTGGTTCTACCTTAAGATTAGAACTCGACATCTAGCCTTGTGTCATTAAATTGTGAAGTAGGCAACGTTGTGTAGATTGGTCCTAGCTAAAGATTAGGTCTCGACATTTAGCTTAGTGTCGAAAAATAATGTAAGCGACGATGTAAGGTTTTCTCCGCCAAGAAGGGAGCTTGTGGATATAGTGGAAATCTCGAGTAGGTGTACTCGAGGAGTGGAGTAGAAACGAGGATAGAGCCTCGTTGTCGAACCACTATAAATCTTGGTGTCTTCCCACTAGGTTGTCTCCTTCCTTACTCTTTACTTATTTCATTATCATTACACTTACCTATTATCTTTGCTAGTGCATTTGAATTGAACCTAATCATTATGCAACTTAGCTTCAAACAAAAGATATTTTTGATACAAACCAAATTGAAAGTAATTTTAATTTGGTTGCCAATCGAAGAGAAACTATTCAACCCCCACCCCCCTTCTAGTTTCTACAATAAGCAATAAGCAAACATAAGGATTTCAATTAAGAAAACATATTAAGTATGATAAGTGATAACATATGATGTGTATGAACTAATAACATAAGCAATAATCAAATCAAAAGAACCAATTATAAAAAAGCATACAAAAGGATTCATGAGTTGTGATATTGAAAAACAATATAATAGGAAAGAAGAAAAAAAGTACAATAGAAAGGCAAATCAAAAGATCTTAGCAAAAGATATGATGAAACTTTCAAAAAAATAGTTGTTGATCAAGTAAATGATCCATCCGCGGTTGATAAGTTCTAAAGGGGGAAAAGACAAATTAGCTCATAAGCGGGGATTATATAATAATAAAATATTCTTCTAGATCGATACTCGCGCATTGGATATTTTGCATCTAATGTAATGTTTGATAACAAATTAATTGGCTCTTAATAGGAAAACAGGCTAATAAAAGGTTGTCAAAATCGCGATTTTAATCGTATGATCGTACGATCCTACGATCCCATATATGAAAAACGATCCAGATCTTAAACAAGATCGTAATTCAAATAGGATCGGGTCGTAAGATCGTGAGTAGGATCGTAAAATGGTCTACTTTGGACTTTTCATAATTTAGGTTAGGGTTTATAAACGGTCATTAAGACCGTTTCGTATTTATTTTTATCCAAAGTTATTTATTAAACATGAAGTAGGTGCTCGTATATAAATTCTATTTTGTGTGTGAATCATTCATTTATCAATTGAGACACGAATGAACTTTGTGCAAGTAATATATCTAAAAGAATAATATTTCTAATATTCTGCAACCGTGATAATAATATTATGTAAATTCTAATGTTACATGTCTAAAAAAATATATGTAAAACCCGCATGCTTTTACCATGAACAGTACACTTATGATCGTACGTACAGGATTAAAACTTTCCTTATATAACATGAACACGTATCACGAATATTAATTACAAGAATTACGTACGTGTTATTACACGATAAGTATTAAATACGTGTTAGTACACGATAACTATTAACAATAATAATTATAATCATGAACATAAAATCATGAACATGAAATCACGAACAGATAATTATGTACTTACGTAATTATTGTACGACGAATGTCGTTACGTGCAAGTAATTATAACAACATGAATAATTAATAACTACGTAACACGTAAACACGAACACTTAACACGATTATTAGTATTACATATATTTAAATTAACACGACAAGTAATTACGTACGTAATAGTTACGTTTAAACGTATAATTATAACCATGGGAAAATTTACGACAGTTTAAAACACGTACTACGAAAACATTTAAAAAAACACGAATACGTGTAACTTTATTTAGACGCGAGTTGGTTAAATAAGAGGGTTTTGGGCTGTTTTAGACAAGAAGGAAGTGGGCTCAAGGCCCACTTGGTCAAACCGTGTATAACCAAAAACATACCGGGGGGGGGGGGGGGGGGGGGGGCTTGTTTATCTTGGACAAATTATATCAAACATTGCAAACCCTAAAACCAAATAAACATGTCGTCATTTTTTCACTTCATTTCCTTTCTGCCGTGGGTCTTCACCACCAAGAACAAGCGAAAAACATTGCAATTAATCCAAGAGATCAAGGTTGTTCGTGTTCTAGACCCTAGTCACGAATCAAGGTAACCATTAACCTCGTTTTTATTTTCTTTTCCTTGGATTAATCGATCACAAATCCAAAATGTTTGATCTAAAACATGTTTATAATAAGCTAAATAGGGTGGGGTACGTTTTGGATGTCGCTATGTCGATTTAGCACGCAAACCGAGACACATGGGAGTCTCGGTGGTAAATTAATCCCACCAGCCGCAACCCTAATTGGGTGTTGGCTGGGATTTGTGCAGACGGGGGCAACAGGCAGCCAAACAGGGGAAACCACTGGCTGCGGCCAGTGGTACGTTTAGTCTGTTAGTGGGAACCGAGACCCTAGTGGTCTCGGTGGGAGTTTTAAACAAGCAGGGGGAACCGGCTGTTGCTGGTGGTAGCAGCGCAACTGCCAGGGGGAACTGGCGGTTAAGGGTGCGTTTGGTTTTCGATTTAAGACAGCATAAGGGTTGTTTGGTTAACAATTTAAAAGCAGTAAGGGGGTGTTTGGCTGTCTATATTAAAAACAAATAGGGGGCTATTTGGTTCAGTCCGGTTCAAGGGAAGCCGGTCCGGTTCATATTTAGTATAATTAAAACACGGTTCACGACATGTTAAATTTAAACACGGGTTCGGTTTACGACACGTTTTCACAAAATAATACACGGGTACGGGTTGTTATTTTTACAAGTTTAAATTAGCTTTACATGTATATTAATTTACGAGATAATTAAATTAATAAAACATGACTTATAATTACAAGATTAATTAAATTAATGTAACATGCTACATAATTAATTTAATTAAAACATGGACTTAGGTTTATTATTATTAATTGTTAATACATGATTTTAACCCAAGTATTTTATTATTTAATTTAGACTATAGTAATTTATTAATTATTAACCATGACTTATAATTAATTAATTATCATAACTTAGGTTATATTAATATTAATACATGTTTTAACCTAAGTATTATTACCTTTTATTTAATTAAATCATGTTATATTTAATTAAATCTTATAATATATAGTTTATTTAATTTCTATGTAATAATTAATAAAATATACTATTTGATCACATGACTTAGAATATTAATCAGTAAAACTTAAGCTTACCCTTTTTAGCTTAATAATCCAGCTTATTTCTATTTATGGAAAATTTCTATTTTTAGAAACTTATTTATTTTAAGCAGCTAATCTATTTATGGAAACTTTCTATTTTTAGAAACTTCTTTATTCTAAGCAGCTAATCTATTTATGGAAACTTTCTATTTTTAGAAACTTTCTATTTTTAGAAACTTATTTATTTTAAGCAGTAAATCTATTTTTTGAAACTTTCCCTTTTTGGAAACTTCTATTTTAGGAAACCTGCTATTTTTTTTTTGAAGTTACTTATTATTACACAACAAGTATAATAATACATGAAATACAAGTAATACTTAATCAGAATAGACAGAATACATGATAAACACAATATAAAGCTTTAATCAGTAAAACATGACATGAACATATAAAACAAGCTAAGACATGATATAAAACCAGTTACGTACTCAGTAATCAGATACTTATACACGTATGTATTTATGTAGCATTAGTGATACCGAAGTAGGAGTCTCTTCCGTTCGTATTCTTCGTTCACTGGACCCAAGGTACGGATTCTCCATCCTTTTAGTATGGACATTCTTCCTTATAGGATTTCCCGTATGCAACCAACAATTTTCCCCAGTGTATGTTTTATATGTTTTTGAATTGCTTATGTTTAATTAGAATACCTAAAGCCATATACATGCATGACCAGTTTCACCTAGTTATGGAGGTACCATAACCATAACACTGGAGGCACCAGTGTTATGACTTCACCACGGCGGAGTGATAGCTCGTGGCGTCCCTTTCAGCTTTTGGCCATATTTTATTATCAGGTGGGGCGTATGGGTGCATCCTAGTTTACATGTTTTCAGCAGATGATTCAGGTGAATGTGGTGTGTGCCTTGCATCCTTCGCAAGGAGCTGATCCCTCCTACCCAAACCAGTATATTAAATTAGAGGCAGCCCCTCTAATTTGCATGATGACGTCACCCCTCCAAGTATTCATGCACGTTGATATTTCATGACCTATATTGGCTAATGGTAAACATGTTAATCCGTTTTTATAAGATAAACATAAGGCTTTTCAAACTATAAAACCAGTTTTATTAAGTTATACCAGGTTTTCCAGGACATATACATTTCCGCTGCTATATGTTTTACATGCTTATATTATTCATTCCATGCTTGTATATCCGTGCACTGAGCGTTTTGCTCAGCCGTTACTTTCCTTTCCATGTCCCAAAACGGCAGGTACCCAAGGACAGACTCGAGTATTTGGAGGACGTGCATAGGATGGAAGCTGCCATAGACTTCTTTTCCTTTTGCCTTCATATATTTATGCTTGTGTAGTCTTTGTTCATTTCATTTACTTTATTTATGTTTTGGGCTTATGTTTGGGAACCGATGTTTAATTCTGGTTTTCCATATGGTCATGTATGTTTTACTACATATTACCTTGCATGCTTTGATGACACGCCATAATTACGCGTAACGGTCCACTTATCAAAGTGGGGTGTTATAATATATTTCTAATGTTATGCTATCGTGATACTTGAACTAAAACCTTTTCTTTTATCTTTCATTTTGAATCTTTTATTATATAAGGTGCAATTTCATATATACCCGATAAAACTTGAAAAATTGCATATCTTTAAAACACAATTTTCATGATGCGCGATGTTGTTAAAACACTTTTTGGGGACATATGTAAATATTGAAGTTTTTTTTTTAAATATATGTAAATGCCAATCATATATAATATCATACAAAAACATATACAAGTCTAAAAATAATCATATACAAAATATATATCCTTTCATAGGATCTTACGATCTCGATCCGATTTTACGATCACGATCTTGAAAAGCCGAAAACGATCCTAGGTAAGATCCCGATCCTGACAACCTTTAATTAAGTCACTATGAGCCTGTTTGTTTTGGGCTGAAAATTAATACATGACTTTCCAGAAAAGTCACATATGATAGGTTCTTTGTATTAAGTCGTGACTTATTTTTATTAGTTTACATAACTATCCTCCCACTCTTCAATACTTATTTTATGTAGTAGGGTCAAGGTTCTAAAAGGCGCGCCTTTGCGGCGCTAAGGCAGGGCAAAGGCGTAAGGTGTGGCCTCCACGTTAAGAAATAGACCTTCACGGCGTTGCTAGGCGTGGCTTGGGATAAGGCGGGAAAAGGCGAGCAAAAGCGGGCAAAGGCGCGAGTTTTTTTGAAAGGCTTTGAAAATTTCAAATATTTAGGATATTTACTTGCGTTTACTAATATTTTCAATTTTAATTAAGTTTATAACTCGTATAATTATAAATATGATATAAAACGAAAAATTTATAATCATATATTTCCGCCTTAAGTCACGCTTTAAAAACGCCGCACCACTACGCCTTACGCAAAAGCTCAAGGCTTGGACTCGCCGCCACGCGGCGCCTTACGCTATCTGGAACCTTGAGTAGGGTATAAATGTATTTTTCTTTTATTCAGCCACTTAATTTAGCACACAAAAAAAACAATCCTATATCATTTTACAAACATACAACATATGTCCAGACAGACAATTTAATTTTACCGAACTTAATAAAAAATCAAACAAACAGGCCCTAAGTTTCATGCGTTCTTCTTTCTTCGAATGCATTAGCAAAAGTATTTTCATCTATTTTTTATTTTTTTTATTAAGCAATTTTAATCAATCAATCAATTATTTCTAAACTGGAAAGTTGGTTTTTTTTGTCACTCCCTTTTTTCTTGTTTCCGAGATAAGAGGATAAAATCTCATGAACATTTATTTAGATAGAGGCTATGTTTGGCAAAATTAGCTGTAAGCTGTAAGTTGTTTATTAAAAAGTATCATTTTTAATAAAAATGTTTGGTATATTAGCTGTTAGCTGTAAAATTAATATGTAAAATGATTTAAAAAGACATAATTAAATAAATTATAATATGGTTGTAGGGTATATCAGTAATTTACAGCTTTAACAGCTCTTGATAAATTAAAAAGCTGTATGAATCAACTTTTTATTTAAAAGATATTTGTTTAGAATAAAAAGCTAAGAACGTTAAAATATTGTTATGCCAAACAAAGCTATTAGATTATTTTTTTAACAAAAAAGCTAACAACTCTAAAAAAAGCTTCAAAACAGCTCTTACCAAACGGACAGAAATCGAACAAAAGAAACAATTTCTTTTGTCTACGTTTGTTCTTGCTTAACATTCTATATTATTCGAATTTCTGAAAAACGAAAAGATTCAAAACCTAAATAATCAGCCATGTAAATTTTGTCTCTTTTCATGCTTAGCCCTTAATGATGAGTCATCCGCTACAAAAAAAAATATTTTTTACACTTTTTTTACCCAATTTAAATAAATATGTAAACTATTTTTTACACTTTTATTCTTGCTTAACATTCTATATTGCATTTTTTTTATCAGATTGTCTCTTGATCATTCCAGTCTTGTACTCAATCTTATACCTTATACTTGCAAAATACTCTTCTGTCTTGATTTACCCTAAACTACTAATAAGGGTGACGTTTTTATAGTAGACAAAAGTTCCCTAAGGAACATGCATCCAAAAAAAAGCAATCTCCACCATCCATTTAAATCACATCTAATGGTGTATATTAATCTTTTTAAATTTAACTAAAAAAACACACTTTCATCCTATTTCTTAAAAATTAAATATCTCTAAAACCGTTAATCGTTATGAAAAATAATTATACCGTCACGACGGGAATTAAATTATCTTTCTATAGATATGCACTTCTATATACTTTCAGCGAACTTTTTTTATAAATTTTCGTAAAAAATTCACATGTGATTCTCGAAAATTCATGTTTGATTTATTATTTTAAAAATCACATTTGAATTTGTAACGTCACATGCAATTTGTGAAAATCACGTGTATTTTTGCGAGAATTTCAACATTGTAAAATCGTTAAAAGTATATGAAAATAACCGTCTATTAAATGACAAAAAAAATTTCGTTATTACTTTAAAATCACATGTGATTTATGTGAATTACATTAAAATGTTTGAATCACATGTAATTCTGTCAATATATTAAAATGTTTGTTGCCATTAATATAAAATATGTTCATTTTACCGGGGTGGAGTCCCCTTTACCCAAAAAAATACATGTAAAACAAATTGGCTTCTGAATTACATGTGATTCGGTAATAATTACATGTGATTTGCTTACATTACATGTGATTCAAGCATTCTGAAACCGTAACTTTTTCTAACAAACCCATATTAGATGAATCACATGTGATTTTTTTTATCACGTATTATCTGTTTTCATTTATGTAAAATATATAAAACAAATTGCCTTCTAAATTACATGTGATTTTGTTTGAATCACATGTAATTCTGCTTGAATTGCATGTGATTCGGTGATAATTACATATGATTTGTTTGCATTACATGTGATTCAAGCATTCCGAAAGCTTAACTTTTTCTAACAAACCCACTTTAGATGAATCACATGTGATTTTTTAATTATGTATTATCTGTTTTCATTTATGTAAAATATATAAAACAAATTGGCTTCTAAATTACATGTGATTTTGTTTAAATCACATGTAATTCTGCTTGAATTGCATGTGATTCTGTGATAATTACATATGATTTTGTCTGCATTACATATGATTCAAGCATTCTGAAACCTTAACTTCTTCTAACAAACCCACTTTAGATGAATCACATGTGATTTTTTAATCACATGTAATCTTGTTAATATATTAAATTGTCTGCTTGAATTACATGTAATTCGATGATAATTACATGTGATTTTGCTTGCATTGAATCGCATGTAATTCGATGATAATTACATGTGATTTTGCTTGCATTACATGTGATTCAAACGTTTCGAAACCTTAACTTCTTCTAACAAACCCACTTTAGATGAATCACATGTGATTTTGTTTGAATCACATGTAATTCTGTCAATATATAAAAATGTTTTGTTGTCATTCATATAAAATATAGAAAGTAAATTGGCTTCTGAATTACATGTGAGTTTGCTTTGATCACATGTGATTCATTTAAAGTGAGTTTGCTTAAAGAAGTTAAGGTTTCATAATGCTTGAATCACGTGTGATTTTACTTGAATTACATGTGATTCTCTATGTGTTTTTACATGTGATTCATGTAAAATATATAAAGCAAATTTGCTTTTGAATTAGTTATGAGTTTATTTTAATCACATGTAATTTTACTTAAATTACATGTGATTTAATGATAATTAAATGTGATTGATCCGAATAACAAGTTACTTATACTAAATCTAAAATCTAAAATCATAATTTTCGCCAAACCGTAAGTAATGTTTTCAAACACTTGTGATTTGTGTCAAATGACATGATTTTTACCAAATCACATGTGATTTGTGATAAATTTTCTTTTAATGATACGTACTTCTATATACTTTCGACGATTTTTTTAATTTCCGCACTCAAGGATCACATGTAATTTATTACTTTATAAGCACACGTGAATTTGTAAAATCATTTACAATTTAAGGATTTCTGAAATCACACGTGATTTGTTACTTTAATATCACATGTAAATTTATGAAATCACATGCGATATATGGAATCACACATGCATTTTAGAAATACAAATCACAATTGATTTTACAAATTAATAGTGATTTTTCTAATTATGTGTAATTTTTTTGACGAAAATTTCAATAAAAAATCATCGAAACTATATGAAAAAGCTAGTGACGTAACTTGTTATGTGTTTACATTCAATTATGTAAATAATTACACTAATAAATAATAACAAAACTTATTTATTTATTCTGTAAAAAAAATTAATTTTTTTATAAAAAAATCACAAGTAATTTTTTCGAATCACATGTGATTTTTATAGTCGAAAATCGCAATAATAAAAAATCGTCAAAAATATATCAAAGTTCCTATCTACTATCTACTGAAAGATAAGAATTTTTTTGTCGCAATGGTGTATTTTTCGTAATATGACGAATCGTTAGAAAGATATAGTGTTTGTAAGTAAAAAGTGAAAGATTAGTTTTTATTTTTTGATAAAAAAATGAATGTTTGAGATTGATTTCTTTTATCGGTTCATGTTCTATATATAGAACTCTCCTCACTTCACCATTTAGATCAACCAAGTAATCACCACCGTAAACAGGAGTTCTCATTAAATCACGCCTTTTTTTAGGAGTTTCAATCAGACTAAATTCTTCTTTTTCTACATCAAACACTATTACACACCACATTTGGTTGTTCTGTAACTATAATTAACCAACCAATGCAAACAACCATTAGCAAATACGAAACTACCTTTTATGGGGTAAAGAGGGACTTGGAGTATTTTCCGCCATGTGTTTGTGCCAAATACATGAACCATTGACATGTGACGCGTACCTTTTTTAAGGAAAACACAAACCATCTTCATAGTGTTAGTGGAAGCGTCAAAACCAAGCCCACTTGACTCTTGGAGAATGGAACTATCTAAACGCATAGGAAGAGATGGAAGCTCGTAGCATTCATTCCTTAAAGGATGGACCACAACCAACGAGGTTACTGCATTATCTTCGTCTTGTGACAAACAAATCAGCCCATTGCAAGAACCTCGAATTTCAATTTCCACATCTGAAGCTTTAGAGAGAGGTTTCTTACACACAAACTCGGAACACGGGTCCTCTTTGGGTTCCAAGACGTAAGTATGATCAGTAGTTCTGGTTTCAGTTTGTTTAGAATTAATCATATGGAAACATATGCTGCGGGTTATTATCTTACGATCAAGGTGAGTATGGTATAGGATGGGTATAGGTTCTTCTAGGACTCGTTCATCGTGAACGATTGTAAGGTAAGGATCATCGATGTACTCGCGCCATACTTTTGATACACACCGCGAACAAGCCAATCCATTAGCTAGACCTAATCTTTAGAAGAGATGGAAAAAAAGCTCGAATTTGACGGGAAAATCCAGAACTCGAAATAACTGGGGTAGGACGGGTATGTTTATCTGGTTACAGAGCGGGTTTAAGGTTTTAAAGGAGTTTTTTATCGAGTTTGGAGCAGAAGTAAAGAATAGCATTCCTGATTAAGTAGAAGAAATGCACACTTTCACAAGCATAAAAGTTGATCAAAATACTAAAAAAATTCAAAAGAGTCAATGAAGTTCAACTTGAAGCTAGAAAAATAAAAGTTAAAAGATCGAACAACTAGTTCAGAACAAGTGAATCGTCAAACGAAGAAACAAACTCTTCAGGTACCAAAACACCATTCTTGTCATAATGAAGAGAGCCCGAAACATTCAAAGGTTTACACTTTTTGCCCATTATGATTCTCTTCTTGCAAAGTTCATCACTTCCACATTCTTCTCGTTTTCCTTCATATTTACGCATTGAAACCACTCTACCAAGCTTCCTTAGCTCATTTAACCCTCGGCTCGGAACTCTAGCCAAAGATGGCACCAACCCCGCTTTACAAAATACAGATGCCTCTTGCGGCTTTTTATCATCTTTGATATCTTCCATGGACTCATGATGATCACCATCGTCGTGAACTTTATCAAAATATACGTTGTTGCCAAGTGTTCCGTTGATTATTGCGCGTAAAAGCTTCCCTTTTCGGCTCCATTTCTTGGAAATCTTGAATTTGCCCATTCTGGTTTTATGCATGGAAATGGAAGTGATAATGAATGAAAAGATGGATGTCGAATGAATGTGTTTATAACGTACGAATGGAAACGTGGAGTACATGGATGGGCAAAGAGGAGTGCTTAAGGGACGTGGGGAGTTAAGTTAATTAATTAACTGCATTCACAACTCTCAATTGAAAATATAAAAAAGGGTAATTTCAAAAAGAGCCTAAAATACCCAAACAATCTCCATGTCCCTAATACAAAATCCAACTTCACCATTTAGATCAACCAAGTGATCGTGATCCCAATAACTATCACTGTTCTGATTATCATACATTATTTTAGGAGGATCAATCAGCCCAAATTCTTCTTTTTCTACATC
>JANFOE010003106.1:2500-37783 GCA_025667525.1 Glebionis coronaria | reverse complement strand
AAACCCGCCCAATGGGCGGGGTCGTTTTGTAAAATTTTTTCAGAAAGTAAGTTTTTGTATTAGTTATATACGTTGGTAGTGTGACATGTTTTTGTTAAAAGAAAACTAAAAGGAAACTAATTTTCGATATTTTTAAGCCTTGGCCTACTCAACGGACTTATTTTGTTCCATATTAATCTTTAGTTGTACAAATATCGGTTTGTGAAATGCACTATATTAAAAAGATATGAAAGTCCGACATTGGTAATTCAGTGTATTTTTGGTGTGCGTACACCTAAGCTGGTCCATTCTGCTTTAAATTTTCCCCAACTTATCAAATTTCGATATTTCAAAAATATAATATAGTAACATGAACATGGATTTGTGTATGGTTAAATTTAAATGACATTTTACTATTAGAAGGTGTTGAAAAGTTTGTTTTTGATGTCTAAAAAAATATCATCACGACGGACATTTAATTATCTTTATACAGATATGTTGTATGATATATTATCGACCAAAAAATCGTTTTTTTACCTTTTTTTCATTGTTGAAAAACGATCATATATGATAGTAACAGTATTATCATATGTGATACTACCTCCGTCCCGTATTAAGTGTCCAATATGGAATATTCAAAGTCTTTGTTCTTGAAGTTAGACCATAAATATTTGTATTTGTGTTATGTAATACTTGATTAAAGTTATAGGAATAGATTCGGTTTAAAATGTATTTTCATTAATATAAATTTCATCAAGTATTATATAACATAAAATAAAATATTTACAGTCAAAATAAGATAAAAAAAGGACTTTAAAAAAGACAAACTTGACACTTATTATGGGACGGAGGGATTATAACTTATCATATATGATATAAACCAATATCATATACTATGATTCAATAATAATTTGTAATCTAGCCCTAATATCATATATGATGAAACACTATAATATATGATACTTTACGTAAATTAAAAAAAATGAATTTTTTTATTCAATAGTAAATTAAGAAGTCGTGGTCCAAGTATGAATCTCTCAAAACTTCAAGTGAAGAAATTCCTATATGAAGTGAAGACCATTATTCATGAACGTCTCTCAAGGTTTGAAGTATAAAGTCCGCTGCCAAATATCGGTCCGAGAAAGGTCTCAAATCGCAAAGCAAGTTATGCCAAGATATGAACTTTATGAAGTCCCGAGAAGCAGTTTTAAAAGATTTTGTCCTTTAGCTAACTATTTATTAAATCGTTCACTTTATTTTCGGCTTAATAAATTATCGAAATAAGTCAACGATGCATCCTTGTGATCATGCAAGACAACAATAAAATATAAGAGATACACCTAGGGAATAAGGGAGTCTAAGTGAGTAATTGGCCCACATGAGTTCGTGTTAGTTTGCCAACTTATAATAACAATGATCTTGTTTTTGCAATTGGCATGGAAAAGTGAAAAGTCGAGGACGATGAATCTATTTGAGTTTATGATCCTTAAAGTTATTTTTCAATAATGAAAGCAATACATTATGTCTATTGCAAAATAAAAAGTTAAAAGTTAAATAATGGTGTAGTTAGAGTTTTATTTTATCATTGCGTGAGGACACGGCAATTGCTTAGCATGGGGGAATTTGATAGGAGCTTAAATACTCATATCATTTGTATCTTATAACAATGAAATTGTGCATGAAATGTATAAAAAATGCGTTGTATATGCTTGTTTCTTGTTTGAATGTGTGTAGGTACCAAGTTCGCGAAACCGGCAAATATCGACACGAGTTTGAAGTTAATGATCAATGAAGCCATAATCGAGCTTGATTTTAGAGGATTTCATCATTTGTCAAGTTTATGGGCCCAAGTGGGACCCACCAAGAGCTTATTGGGCCTGAAAAGCCCAAGTTTGGATACAAATGGTAATACTTTTGGACAAAGCCCAAACTCTTAGCCCAATATATTTACACACGGATGGAAATAAGTTAACATTGGGCTAAAAGCCCAAAAGAAATGAATAAAGAATGAGTTATGTGCTTTAGGTTTTGCTTCAAACATGTATTTAACACGATTTACTTTCTCTCAAATAAACAAATCCTACCCTACTTCACACGTTGATATTTAACGTGTTTCATTCATCCACTCAACTTTTTAATGAACCCGTTCCACATCTTTTAATACCCTCACCCACTCATCTCTCACACACAATTAAATACTTCTTTCGATAATACCAAAGTACTTTCTTCCCAATCTCACCCTCACAAAACTAGTAACTTTTATAGTTACTGTTTCAAAACCCTAGCCTAATATAATCACAATAATATTTGGGGCTTTTTACTTACACTTTTAATTCACTTAAAAAGGAATAAAACCCCCATGTTTTAAGGAAGAGAAAGTGAAGAATGAAGAGGCTACGTGGCAGATTTTCAGCGGAAGAGACACCTCACCAAACCCATTTAACCAATCACAAAACTTAGAAG
The DNA here is from genome assembly GCA_025667525.1 of Glebionis coronaria. Taxonomy (NCBI): domain Eukaryota; kingdom Viridiplantae; phylum Streptophyta; class Magnoliopsida; order Asterales; family Asteraceae; genus Glebionis; species Glebionis coronaria. Next base: position 35,341 of record JANFOE010003106.1, on the reverse strand, counting down.
AAACACAACTAGCACACACGGATGCCACGTTGACAATCCGTGTGCTAGTAGTGTTATATCATCCATCCGATCAACAAAGGAAAGAGAGAATGACATCCAAGGGCTAGAAATCAAAAGGAATATTCCTTAGAAGATTCGGATATCCTCTCAGCAAAGCCCTTGGGGAGGCTATAAAAACCCCCCATTTTTACTTGTAATTCATCCTTTTCTTTTACTTAAAGTTATTCTGTAGAAATAGTTTTAGGAATTAATCTTGTATTTCTTTTTATTAAAGCTTGTAATAGTTCTGAATTTAATAAAAGATCAGTTATTTTAACTTACAATCGTGTCTCGTTTCCTTTTCTTTACTGTTAAAATTGATTTTACGAATTAATCTTAATTACTGTTTCACAAGAATAATGTTGAGATGTTAATTATAAGCTAAGTAATAGTTTATAATTAATATTTAAAGTTAAGTTTTGGATAAAGGTTTTTCCCCACTAGAAAAGTCTTAAAATAATCTGTTCGTTGATGGAGTTGGTTCGTTTGATTGTGATGGTGGAACGGTTTAATGGTGAATGGTGTTTTGATTCCGGTTCATAGGTTGCTCAGCGCAAACCTACGTCTCAAAGGTTTCGACAAAAGGTGCTTATACTTTTAATTTTCATGTTATTTAAATAAACTTAGTTTTAATGACTGCTTGCTTAGAATATTTTTGGTAAGCTTGCCTTTTAAGTTTTTGGATGATCTGGTAAAGTAGTATGGTTTTACTGAGTTAAGAACACATTGTTTTATGAATTTGTTATAATCCTGTTATATCATTTGAATATTTTCAGTTTGTTTTGTTTTTAAATAAGTTGTTTGTTTTTTATCTGTTACTTGACTGAATAATATGATAAGCTTAGGTTAATTTGTCAAGAGTACATATGCTAATCTGTATAAGCTGTAATAAAATTGTTAAGTGAATTTAAGTTTTTACATGGGGTTTTAAATGACTGATTTGAGAAAGAACCTTGATTTAATTTGAGGTTGAGTTAGTTTCTGTAATGTTATATTAAAGCTGCGGAATATTCAACACGATTTATCTGATTTTGTTTGAACGAATTTAGGCATAAGCTGTTCAGTGTAGGATTGATTTGTGTTCCTAATTTAGTTTCATATTGCCTGAGTATGTAATGTTACGTTGCATCCTGCTGATGTGTTTTGAAATAATTTGGGAATTAAACTGCTTTTTGCTTTAAAACATTTGGTTAAATTCTACCGATATTTGATTTGTTTATTTTTGGGATTGTTTAGTTCTGTTTAAGCTGTGTATCTGCATTTAGCCGAATTTTAAGTAGTTATGATATTCTTTTCTTGCTAATTTTATGTCTGAATGCTCTACTGTTTTTGATTTAGTTTTAATTCAAGTTATCAGATTCCATTTGATCTGATTAACTCACCAAACTGAATTCCTGTTCAGTTTCTAAAAAATCAGCAGGAGGTCATACTTGTGACTCCAAATAATTGATCACGCAAAAAGAAAATTAATCACAATTTTCTTGTAGCCTGCAGGTCTCGAACTCGAGACCTGCTGTACTCTTACCCTGTGTGATAACCACTAGGCTAGCTTGCTACTTTTAGTTTTATTTTGTAAATTTAATTAATATACAGTATCTTAGTGTGGCAGATTTTTATTTAAGTAAATCTTCATTTTCATTTAATCAAATAGTATTTACACTTTTAAATAAATCTTAGTTTTAATAGAATAAATAATAAATAAAATTAAAATATAAAATAATGTTTTAATAAAATTTAATAGTTTAATTAGTTTAATTTTAATTAATTAGATTTTTATAACATTAGATTTAAATAAAAATAGATTTTAATTAGTTTTGTTTTAAAGTAATTTTTAATAAAGTAATTTGTTTTAAATAATTTCATTAGATTCTTAAATAGTTTAAAAGTAATTGAAAAGATTTATTTTTTATAGAATTTTAAATAGGTTAAATTTTAAATAGTGTTAATTTTTAAGTAATTAATTGTTTTAGATTTAAAAATAGCGGGGTTTACGATTCATGCACTTTAAGCTTATTTTAAATAGTTTAAAATTGGTAGATTTTAATTGTAGTTTAAAAACCGAAAACCAATTCAAATCGATTGTCCAAATCAAAACGAAACGTCTCAAATTCATAAGATCTTCGTGTACAACGAACTTGATTCACTCACGTGTTTAATTGAATTCGTCATTGGTAATATTAGTCTATTACTTTTTCCTAAAGGTAATTTTCTAAATAAATATATAAATCTGTTGGATCGAGGAAATCAAGATGTTGATGAGGTGGTGTTTGGTGTTGCTTCGGTTCACAAGGTGGCTCAGCGCCTACCTTCGGCTCAACGGTTTTCGACAAATAGGTGTTAAACTCTACTTTTAATTTCTTGTTAAGTTTTTTTACTTAGTTGAAAATTCGTTTTAAATCTGCTTTAGAACTGCTATAGTTATATGTTTTAAATTTTATCTGCTTTATTTTGGGTTAGTTTATGGTACTGTTTTGGTTGAATTTATATAGTACTATTTGGGTAGTTTTGTTATGTTTTGATGTTTTAATATTTGTTCTGTTTAATCTGATTTGGTTATCTGTTTTAGCTACTAGTTTAGGAGTTCTGCTTAGTTTATAGCTTATTTGATTTGCTACTGTTAGAATTTCAGCTTTGTTAGCTTTTTTGGTATTTAGTCCTTGAGCTTATTTTGTTTATTTCGTTTTTCTTAATTAACTTATTGCAGCTTATCTGTTTTTTTACTACTTCTGTTTATTTGGCTTATTCGGTTTAAATAGCTTATATGCTATTTTCTTGTCTTGTTAATTGTTTTATCTGTTGGTGTGTGTGCATTGCTGATGAACTCAGACCCACTTGGTCTGAGTTTCAAAGTTCCAAAAAAAAAATAAAGGTCTGCTGGGGATCGAACCCAGGACCTCTCGAATACAAACCCAACAGCATAACCAATTGTGCTAGACACTTTCTTGTGTTTAATTATGCAACTTCAATTTAATAGGTTTTTTATTTATTGCTGGCAGTTTTGTTAAATAGTTTAATTTCATGTTTTTAAGTTTATTTTAATTTAAAGGTTTTATATTTCTTTCTTTAATTCAGTTTAAAAAAAATACAAAAAGACAAAAAAAAAATTATTTACTTTTATAATTTTAAATTTGTTTTCATTTTATTTTGTTTATTTAAAATAGTTTTTTTTTGTTTAAAAGTCTTTAGTTTAAATTAATTAGATTTCAATTAAAGTTTTATTTTTAAAATTAGTTTTTAAATTTACTTTTATTTAAGAATAGACTTTATTTAAAAATGTTTTTAGTTTAAAATTAATTAGAATAAAAGTTTTTATTATTAAATAGATTTTAATTAAAAGTTTTTATTTAGTCTTGTTAAAATTAGATTTAAATAGTTTTTATTTAAAGTTTCTATTAAATTAAGTTTTTAAAGAGTTTTTTTATAAGTTTAAATTAGTTTTTAAATTAAATTAGTTTTAAAATAGTTTTAAGTAAATTAGTTTTTAAATTTTAAATAGTCTTTAGTTTAAAATACCAAAATATTTCGTTACCAAAAACAAGTAATCTCACGTCTTATCCGATTTCAAATTCGAGTCGAGTCGAGGAAAACGAACTTAATTGTTAAATATAAAACCCTAGCAAAATCTCTTTATCAGTTATGTTAATAAGACCACTAATCAAGATTCTGGAGCATTTGGTGGTCTAATTACAAAGCAATTAGGAAAACCCAATTTTGTTCATATGATAAACAGTGCAAGTTTTGATCTGTTTTGGTTTTTAAATCTCGTGTTTAGCGCGTAATATTTAACTAATCCAGATTAGTTAAAAGTTGTTGTGAGTGGATTGGTGAGGTGGATGAATGGGGGATTCTGATTGGTGGAAATGGGTTAGTGGGAAAGGTGTCAAGGTATGGTTGGTCTAGGTTTCTTTGCTTGTCTGCCATAATTAACCTCTCCTCTTTCCTTCTTTTGTCATTTGAAGTTTTAAACAACCAAACACGATTTCCTTTGTTATGGAAGTTTTCATTTTCACACTTTTGCCCCAAATACTTTTCCAAAGTATTTTCAGGGGTATTTCTTGCCAAATGCTGATTCTTGAAGGGTTGTTTTGGCATTTTCTTCAAAGATAATGGTCTTGACTTGTATGGTTGACTTTTTGGAGGACTAATATTGGCAAGTCATGATTTATAAGGGACCATTTTGCCAATTCTTCAAAGTGGAGGGCCTTTTTTGAAAATTTGACAAACTTTAAGGACCAAACTTGTAATTATGATTATACAAGGGTTTAAAGTATCAATTCTTCAATATTAGAGGACCCTTCTTGCATAATCTTCAAATCTTCAAGGGTTTTTCTTGGAAAATCTTCATTTGGGCTTGTTTCATTGTGCGGTTTCGTTTCCCGTGTTCGTTTTTGCATGTTTCTTGTGATCTTTTGTCATTTTCTCAGTATCGGTACCTAAAATACACAAGTAACGAATACAAGCATATATTTGGCATTTTTGATGATATCTAATGCATTTAAATCCCGTTTTGGACGATGAGACTATGTATAAAAGCAGTCTCATCACCCCCCATACTAAACCATTGCAGTGCCCTCACGCAATGCTAGAATAAAGTATCGTAGCACCTCCAAAATTCATTTTTATTCACTTTTATTGATCGATAAACTAGCTATACTACTACTATTACTTCTACTTGTGTTTTAGACATAATGTATGATTTTCATCGCAAAATGGGACGTTTAGGTTCATAGAATAAGAACACGTGAATGCTTCGTTAGAAATAATTTTGTCGTCCTCGATTTTCACCCCAATTCCATGCTAAGCGTGCAATGAGATCATTGTCATTATGAGTTAGTAATGCTAACACTACTCATATGCCCTAATCACGTACTTATCCTCCCATTTTCTTAAGTTGTATCTCTTTATATTTTATTTTGTCTTGAATGTTTCACGAGGATACATTGTTTGACTTATGCGATGATAGAGATTTAGGTCTAAAAGTAGAGTCCTAACGGTGTAACCAAGACCATCGAATTAATAACCCCTCCTAATAGACAACGATGTCAAAAAATTAAGTCAAGAAGAAGGATCGATAAACACGGTTTTATAACGGTTTTGAACATGAGACTTATTACCAAGAGTTTTATACGCCCCCAAACGGAAGGGCCTTATTATCATCAGTTTACCTCCATCTTTTATTCAACTTCGCCATGAAGCTTTTATTATGACTTCGGTCTTGCCTTGCCTTTTATTTAACCTCGCCATGAGGTGTTTATTGTGGCCAAAGACGTATATCCTCACGTTAAAAGCGAATTTTGGATCTTTAAAGCTTCAAAGATTAAGTTGATTCACTTTCAATTTTGCATAGATTTTTCGGCCTCGTGAGCTTCAAATTGTTTGCTTGATTTAGGTGAGCACTTGAAATATTATTATTGGGTGAAGCTTTCGATTATTAGGGTTGCCAATACTTCAAAATCGTGACGCTGGCGATACCTTAATGTCTTCCCAATTTAATTACATGGAAGCTACTTAGAAAGACTAGAAACCAACAATCAAGACTAAACCGCTAAGTCAATATTTATTAAGCAAAAAATATTTACAAGCGAAGGGAGAATAAGAAAACAACGAGAACACATGAGTTTTTGAAAGAATACGAGTACTCTACGTTTAGCATAGTAACTTATAATTAACTCTATCATTTCTCGTCCTCATTTAAGAGACTTAGCCTAATATAAAGTTAAGGAATCAAAGCTAAGTGCTCAACACACACGGTCGAGTCAAAAATTACTCTTATTCTCGCCATCAGAAAATCTACATTCGTGTCATCAAACACTTATAAAACATGAGAAAATTTTTAAAATTTGGCCATTTTTAGCCTTATTTTGCAACAAAACGATAAACAAAAAGATAAAATTTGGAAAGCATGAAGGTTTCGCAAGGCAAGTATCTATTCACCCCCCCATACTAAAGTTAAACACTGTCCTCAATGTTTCGAGTCTAAGGGTTGGAAAACCCCCATACTAGAGACATAGTCGAATGCATAATCTAGCATGGAAAGGGTGTAACCGTTAAATTTAAAGCTGTTTATGAAGTGTGCTAAAAACCTAAGGTTAGAACATCAAAGGATATATCAAGGATATTGAGAAAGTCTTCAAAGCAAACGATCGAGTGCTCCCATAAAACGAACACGAGAGGCTCCAATCGTGAAGATCATGATCATCTAAAAACCACATATCACAAACAACCATGGAACAAAGGTTGGAAGGGCACAAATCCCCACACTTTACTACATTAGAAAGCGATAATATATACATAGGATAAGCATGGGACTCCCTCACGAGGCACCTCGTTTTTGATTAGCGAGTCATGAGCTCGACTCGATCCCCTCAATACTAATTATCATTGGGGAAGGTGATTTGGTCGAGGTAGTTCAAGGATGGAACTTCCCCGCCAAAGTAGTGCTTCAACCTATGTCCATTCACCTTGAAATTGGGGCCATCATTTTGAGCTAGCTCGATGGTCCCATATGACAAAACTTGAGTCACGGTGAATGGACCGGACTAACGGGATTTCAACTTACCAGAAAAGATTTTCAACCGTGAGTTAAAAAGCAACACTTGATCCCCAATGTTAAAAACCCGTTTTTTAATTTTTGAATCATGAAACTTTTTAGTTTTTTCCTTGTAAATCAATGAATTTTCATAAGCAATATCCCTTAATTCATCCAATTCATTTAATTTCATTTTCTAGTGTTTTCCCGCGGTCTCCATATCATCATTACAATGCTTAAGGGCCCAATAAGCTTTATGTTCAAGTTCAATTGGCAAGTGATAATTCTTCCCATACACAAGCTTATAAGGAGTGCACCCGATGGGCGTCTTATGAGCGGTCCTAAAGGCCCATAAAGCATTGTCCAACTTATCCGACCAAGATTATCGGTTCTCCCCAATAGATCTCTCCAAGATCTTCTTCAACGCTCAGTTTGAAACCTCGACTTGCCCACTCGTTTGTGGGTGATAAGCCGTAGAAAGACGATGTGTAACCCCATATTTCTTTAAGACCCTTTCGAATTTGTCGTTACAAAAATGGGTTCCACGATCGCTTATGACCGCACGAGGGGTTCCAAACCGAGAAAACAAGCTTTTCAAAAACTTGACTACCACACGAGCATCGTTGGTGGGCAAAGCCTTAGATTCCACCCACTTAGATAGGTAGTCAACGGCGACAAGGATGTACTTATTACCACGAGATGATGGGAACGGTCCCATAAAGTCAATGCCCCAAACGTCAAAGATCTCAAACACTTGGATGATATTTTGTGGCATTTCATCGTTTTGTGAGGCTTTTCCTTATCGTTAACATGAGTCACACGACTTCACAAGTGCATGTGCATCTCGGTAAATAGTAGGCCAAAAGAAACCGGCTTCAAAAACCTTCTTAGCCGGAAGATTAACACCGTGGTGACCACCCGTGGGTCCCTCGTGACAAGCTCTAAGGATGTTAGAAGCTTCGGTACCAAAGACACAACGTCGAATAATTTGATCCGCACAAGTTCGAAACAAGTAAGGGTCGTTCAAAAAATAGAACTTGACGTCACGAAAGAATTTTCGTTTTTCTTGAGTCGTCATACCCTTGATGATGAAGTTGCCCGCATGGTAATTTGCGATGTCCGCAAACCATGGGGTGGAAGAATCAAGCTTAGAATTCACTACACCAAGTGTCTCGAGCGGAAATGTTTCGGTGATTTCCTTAGGCTCGTAAACTCTTTGGTGAGGATCTTCCAAACGAGAAAGATGATCGGCCGCTAGATTCTCGGCTCTTTTTTGTCAACGATTTTGTGATCAAATTCTTGAAGGAGGAGAATCCAACGAAGTAATCTTGGCTTTGCATCTTGCTTAGCCATAATATACTTGATAGCTGAATGATCCGTATACACTATGCATTTAGTCAAGACGAGATAAGGTCGGAATTTCTCAAATGCATACACCACGGCAAGGAACTCCTTTTCCGTTGTAGTGTATTTTAGTTGAGCCTCGGTCATCATCTTGCTAGCATAGTGAATAGGCAAGAAGTGTTTTTCATGACGTTGCCCCAATACGGCCCCAATAGCATAGTCACTAGCATCACACATGAGCTCAAAGGGGAGGTTCCAATTGGGGGCAACAAGAATGGGAGCTTCGGTAAGTTTCCTCTTAAGGATTTCAAAGGCTCGTACACAATCTTCATCAAAGACAAAACGTGCATCTTTTTCAAGGAGATGTGTAATAGGTCGAGAGATTTTTGAAAAATCCTTAATGAATCGACGATAAAAGCCCACGTGGCCTAGGAAACTCCTAACTCCCTTAATGGTTTTGGGATGAGGTAATTTGGTGATAACGTCTACCTTAGCTTAATCTACCTCAATCCATACTTTTGAAACCTTGTGGCCTAAGACGATTCCACTTTTAACCATAAAATGACATTTTTCCTAATTAAGCACAAGGTTGGTTTCCTCACAACGTTTTAGCATTCTCTCAAGATTCGACAAACACGAAGTGAACAAACTACCAAACACGGAAAAGTCATCCATGAAGACTTCCATCGTCTTCTCGATCATATCATGAAAAATAGCCATCATGCACCTTTGAAAGGTTCCCGGTGCATTGCTAAACCCGAATGGCATTCTACGATAGTCAAACGTTTCATATGGACACGTAAACGTAGTTTTTTATTGATCACGAGGATCGATGGGGATTTGTAAGTAGGAAAAACCATATAAAGTGCAATAGAAATCGTTTCCCGCAAGACGCTCTATGAAGGGCAAGGGAAAATGGTCTTTTCGAGTGGCGTCATTCAACATACGATAGTCGATGCACACTCTCCATCCGGTCACGAGTCTAGTTGGAATTAACTCGTTGGCATCATTTGGCACAACGGTCATTCCTCCCTTCTTAGGGACACAATGAATAGGACTCACCCAAGGGCTATCAAAAATAGGGTAAATCATTCCCGCGTCAAGGAGTTTTAGGACTTCCTTTTTAATGACGTCGTGAATTTTGGGGTTCACCGTCGTCGTCCTCCTCCAAAAATACATATTCAAGGTGAGGAGGTAAATCTTTCAACTCGAGGATTGGTGGTTCCTCAATTGAATATTTGGGCTCGATACTCATAACCTCCTCGGGTGGAGGAAATGGGAAATCATTAAGAAAATCCTTGATAATCGAGAAGTCCTCATCATTGTCGAGGTCTTCGTCACAAGTACGTGGAACATCGAATTATTCCAACGTAAAACCACCACCTTCAAATGGAGTGAAGGTTGGTGTCGAGTTATCAAGAATGGGATCTAACATAGTGGGATTGCCACTATTTTCATCATCACCAAAACCTAAAACTTCTTGTGAAAATTCCTCGCAAAAAACGTCAATCATATCAACGAGGTTTATGGTTGCAACGGAATAAACATGAGAAATTGGAGAATTTTGAGTTGCGTTTATAACAAGTTCCTCGTCGTTGAAACGTAAGGTGATCTTTCTAGCATGCACATCAATTAAAGCCATAGACGTGTCTAAAAGAACGACCTAAAATGAGAGGAACTTGAGGATCCGTGGTAATATCGACAACGATAAAGTCTACCGGATAATAGAACTTTCCTACTTTCACAAAAATGTCTTCCGCCAATCCACATGCGGGAATCGTGGAATGGTCGGCCAACTCGATAGACATTAGTGAAGGAGTAAGATTAGGAAGATTGATCGACTTGAAGATTGCAAGTGGCATCAAATTAATACTAGCACCAAGATCGGCCAAGGCATAGCATTCTTCCATATCTTGGATTGCACAAGGAATCAAGAATTTACCGGGATCACCGACTTTTTGAGGTATGCAGTTAAGCTAAACCGATGAACAAGTAGACAATTGTTGCAATTTCTCCTTGTTGTTTAACATACTCTTAAAGTTAGCGGCAAATCGAGGCATCATGACCAAAGCATCGGCAAAACTTACATTAAAATGAACGTCACGAAACATTTTCATAAAAAGCTCAAATTGGTAATTATCGCGCTCTTGACGTTTCTCCTTTCTAAGTCTCGATGGATAGGGCAAAGGTGGTGTGGGTTGAGGCATAGGCATAGCCTTTGGAATCTCGGGTTCCAATGTTGGTAATGGGTCAACCGTAGGTGTGGCATGAGCGGTACTTCGTGGGATTGGGACATGCTCCTTTTCGACCACCGCCTCGGGTTCTTCCTTAATTGCCTCCTCCGTAGGAGCAATTGGTTAAGGAGTTGGTTCCTTAAATGTCTTACCACTACGTGTGGTAATCACTTTCCCTTAGGGTTCGATATGGTGTTGCTAGGAAGACTACTCGAAGACGGTTTGCACATTATAGCCTCAAACATAGATGAATATTTATCCTCAAACATGGGTTGCCTCTTCTCGGCCTTAATCATCTCTTGTTTTATTTCATGTTGCCCTTGTTCCATTTTTTGTTGGTTTTGTTGTAACCTAGTTACATTCCCTTCCATTTTGTTTGTATGGATTTTAAGCTCATTTGCTAACTCGTTTTTCAACTCCTTCTTCAAGTCGTTCTTAAACTCGGATCTTAGGCTAATGATTTCTCTTTGAATGTTGTCAAACCTAGCATCGTTTCCATTAGCGTATTCAAAAAATTCATTTGGAAGATCTTTCAGAGTTTGCAAACCCTTGTTGTTGTTTTGAAAATCGTTGTTTTGATTTTTGTTTGAAACTTGATTGTTATTAGCCCCTTGATTCCCATAGTTTCCTTTGTAATTGTTTTTAAAACCAACTTGATTGTTTCGATAGTTGTTGTTAGCATTTTGATTGGGAGCAAAACCCGGTGGAGTCAAGTGATTAGAGCGGGTAACTTGACCATTTTGGTTGTAAGTTCCCGTGTACGCGTAGGCACTCGAAGTGTTACCACCGTTGGTAATGCACTCGGAGAAATCATGAACTCCACCACAATACATACATGAAACCTCAACCGCTTTAGCCGTAGCGGGAGCACTTTGTTCTCTATCTTTGAATTCAATTAAAAGACCTTTAAGCTTATCAAAGATTTTGTTTTCCAAGTTCGCCTCAATTTGGCAAGCATCGATGGTATTGGACAAAGAAGGTGAAGCCGAAGACGAAGCCTTACGAACACTCGATGTGTTACGAGGACTATACACCTTAGATCTATTCTCAATTATCAACAACACTTCCTCAACCGTTTTACACAAAAAATTACCACCCGCGACGGCATTTAGATAATCCCTTTCATGATCATTTAATCCAATGTAAAACGTGTCAATTTGATGCAAGTCGGAAAAACCGTGATGAGGAAATTCATGTAACATTTCTTTAAACCTATTCCAAGCCGTTGAAAAACTCTCATTAAATTCTTGTGAAATTTTTGAAATCTCGTTTTTCAAATGCTTAGTCTTAGAGGGCGGGAAAAATTGGTTCACAAACTTAGAAACAAGATCCTTCCACGTCAATATAGAATTGGGTGGCTCTTTCTCTAACCAAATTTTAGCGGGCCCCGCTAAGGAATATGGAAAAAGCATCATCTTAATCGAGTCATTAGCAACATCTTTAAATTTGCAAGTGGCGGTAGGACGATTGAATTGGCGGATATGGTTGTGCGGGTTGTCCTTTTCATCACCACGGAATTTGTTGTTGTGGATCATCGACAACAAACCCGTTTTCACTTTAAAATTATCCGCAAGGATAGCGGGAATAACAATAGCCTCTCCATAACCCTTGGTGGGTGCTTGAAGTAACTCCATCATAGTTCGATTCACTATGGTTGGTTCTTCTTCTACGATAGGTTCGTCAATAGGAGACTCCTCACTAGAAATATTAGGAGTAGGTGTTGACTCCTTTCTGTTTTTTCGTTTACGTGCACGTCTTGCTTGATTACGAGTAAATATAAACGTCACGTACAACGTAGGGATAAGCAAAGAAGATTCTTTTTGGTGTTTTTAATTTTTCCAAATTTTTTTGTGGTTTTTGATAGTTTTTACTTTTTTTTTGGATTTTTGTGATTGTATTATGTAGACAAAAATTTACAAATCTCCTTCATAATCAAATCTCTTGATTACAGAGCCACAAGGAATGAAAACGATCACGTGAAGTGAACGCCTTCGATGAATTTAGAACGTTGGTGGATCACCAAAACGTTCAAGAGGGTTTAATCAAATGAAACCAAGAAAATATATATGATACTTAGATAATACTTTGGTTGGCAAACCCTCGATTAGCCCTTTTTATCTAACCACTCACAAGCAAGCGGGGAAACGAGGCGGCGCGAAGCACTTAAGAGCCATTTTCCTTAGGGTATAATTTATAATACCCATCTTATAGTTTGTGTTTTTCAAAATTAAGTTTCATGAAAGTATTTATGTATTTTGCCTTTGATTTCTTGTTTAAGATTCGAATACAATGATTGAGTAATGACCTCCCAATCAAGGTTGTGTTTTCACACTTTTGGAGTACTTGTGAATTTATTGTTTTACGTATACAATATAGTAATAATATTCACACAAAAAACGAAAACCGATAATACGTATTAGTGGAGTTCTACTAATACAAATACTATTTATGGTTATATAAAAACAACAATTTTCCAAATCAAAACACAACACGCCTCCCCGGCAGCGGCGCCAAAATGATTGTTGAGTTTTTACACTTTCTTTAGGAAAACAAAGGTAATTAGGGTAAGTATACAAATGGTTTAGGAAAACCAAAGCACTTATGACCCAAAGTAGGGATCGTTCTCAAGGAGGCTAGTGTGTTGTGTAAGAGATGATTAACTTTTGTGATTATAATTTATGAAGAAAGAAAATAGAAAGGAGATTAGAAGAGAATGACGGTTACGATTATGGATTAATCTAAGACGAATAGTCGTGCACGTAAAACCGTAAAAAGTGACAAAATAAAAAATTTACCCTAAAAATTCCTAGAAAATTGAAATAAATCCTAAAAATGTAATTAGAGTTTACAAAAAATCAAAAATCACTCAAACCTTTTATTTAATTAAATAATAATTTTTTAATGCTAATTAAATCCCAAAAAATCAATTTAATTAGCAAAAAGCCCAAAATGAGATTTTTTCACTTGTAAACCTCTAAAATACCTTAACTATATTTATAAATATTTTTTTAAATTTTAAAATTAAAAAACAACTATTTAAAAACAATTAAAAACTATTAAACTTCAAATAATTCTAAAAATTAATCTAATGACAATAAAAATATTCTAAAAATTGTAAAATTCCTAAGTTAATGTATTTGAACTAAGAAAAATGAAAAAACTTGAAAAATCTAAATTTTAATTTTTAATAATAAAATAATAATAAAATATTATTAAAAATCCAAAATTTATAAAAAATTATAAAAAGTTGCAAACCTACTTATTTTAACCTAAGTAATACATAAATGAAGTTGAAATTACAAAAATACCCCTATTGGGCCTTGAAAGGGGCTAAAAGTCCAAACTGTCCCTTAATGGGCTCAAATAGACCCAATAAGAAAAATGTTGTCCAAATAAGCTCAAAATCTCCTATCTGACTTAAAATTTGATTTTAAGAACAAAACTCTGAAGGCCCAAAAGCTGAAAATGTGTTTAAGCTAGCTTCTTTCAAAGCAACTTATTCTTAATGGGCTTTTTAGCCCATTAAGCTATAAGCTGATGCCATAAGCTCAAATTTGACACACGATCTTCTTTTGAGTTACTTAAGAGATCTGTAAAAAGAAAATTGGAAAAAGTACAAGAATAAGCCTGAAATAAGCCAAGACTCTCTTCACAAAACGACAAAATAGTCGTTTTTGAGTTCTAAACCACCTCAAGTGTTGAGTCAACTTTCAAAAGCTTTTAAATGACTTAATTAAGCTAAATAATCAAAAAGGTTTTAAATAAGCACAAGCAATAAGCCAGAATAAGCAGATAAGCACTTGTTTAAAAGTCAACTTAATGAGTTTTCTAGTAAAAAGTCAAAGTCAAAGTCTAATAAGCTCTAGATCAAATAAGTGGGTCAAATGAGGAAGATCTATCACAAAAAATAAATTGTTGCAAGTCTGGATAAGCCAAATTGGCTATGAGTAAGCTGAATGACAACTTACACTAGCATGGGCTAGTTTTGGTGGTTGAGCAGTGGGAACTTTTCCCCCTGCTTGACCTTTTTGACTTTTTGTCTTTTGTGGCTTTTTTGTGGATTCAAGTTAAGCAAAGGCACCCAAATGATCAGTTAATCATAAGGAGTCAATATCAATCACAAAAACACAATTTCAAACAGCCAATCAGTGCATTTAATTCAAATGATCCACAGACCTAGCCCAGATATGAACAATAAGCAGTTATTGTTCAATAAGCACTTTTAGCAAAAATCAGCCAGCCAAACTTCACCAAATGCATACACAAGCTATAATAAATTCAAATGGACAAATTATAACAGGTTTCATGCATTGATTCAAGGTCTAGATCAAGATTCAAGCACAAAAAAGTTACTGATGAACTAAGAATATGCAGTTATGAACACTCGCTAATATACTTAACCACCAAGCCAATTTTAAACACTCAAATCTTCCAATTAGGTTACACAAACTTTGATTTAACACCTTTTAGCCCTAAACATGCATACAATCTAGGTGTTTCCAAAATCTTAGGTCAAAAACAGTCAAAACAAGTGAGATATAGCACAATCTTTAATTTGAGGTTACAAAGCTGAAAACTTGCAGGTTTTAGCACACAACCAAGTGAATAACAGATATCAACTCAAACAAGCAACTTTCAATAACACAATAAAAATCTATGCACTCAAACAGGTTAACCCAAACACCCCTTTATATTTTCAAATCAAGATTTTCAAATCAAAAGTTAGATTTAGGTTAGCACATGCATACATAAGCATCAAAACATCAAACATAAACAGAAACAACAAGATTTGGAGCCCAAGAACAACACATACACAAGTAGAACTCAAATATCATAAATATCCAAATTTTTGACAGATTTTGAGATTAAGGGTTCAAACCTCATGGATGTACATCCACACCCACGTATGTTTGAGCTGATGTGCTAGCAAGAACAAGCACAAGCTTCCAATATCAAGCTGCTAAGATGGAACAAAGTTAGAAGCAAAAATATAAAACAGAAAGGTGACAAAATCTTGATTAATGCAACCCTTGTACCCCACACTTGATTATCCCCAAGTTATAAGCCTCACAACACCTTGATAACACAATATCAGGATGCTATGATCCACTTATAGCCCAAGAATTCCAAGGTGTACCAAGGAACTTAGCAAAATATCAAATTTTGATCCTTTGTGCAATTTCTTGCACAAGGTTTAAAAACACGTTTTGAGATTCAAGATTAGTTAACATTAAACAATAACAAGCAGATATAAAGATTGGCACTTGACTTTTCTTCACAATTTCAAACACAATTCATTAATCATGAATATGGCTTTACAGAAAAGTGAACAAGGAAAAATTCAAGAGCAGGGCTCAATGTATGCGGCCCTATGCCTTTTATATGCTACAATGTTTAGCTAAGAACATAAAAAACGTAAACCCTAAAGCTGTAGAAGTCCCATTTTTCCCTTGAGAATTTTGGCTTTACGCTTGATCATGTGAACTCGTTGGCTATTTGTGAAGCTGTAAAGTGTGTAGGAATTTCATCAAGGGCTCAAAAAGAGCTTAAGTTTGAAGCTACAATCTTGAACGTTGGATGGCTGGTGGTTTTTGGCAGTATCTTCAACCTTTGTAGCAGGGGAATCTCATGTGGGGTTCTTGGTTGGTGAGGTGTCCAATTTAAGAGTTGGGTTATGTTAATAAGACCACTAATCAAGATTCTGGAGTATTTGGTGGTCTAATTACTGATGGTTGAGTTTTTGTATACCCTTTAGGAAAAGAGTACCAAAATAGGGTAAGCACGACGATTTAGGAAAACCGTGTATTAATGACCCTAAAATGAGTTCGTTCTCGAGGAGGCTAGTGCATTGTGTGATGAATTGATTAACTTTGTGATTTTATTGTTATGAGAAAAGAAAATAGAAATGGGGTAAGAAGAGAATGACGGATACGATGACGGATTACACTAAGACGAAAAGGTCGTTCACGTAAAACCGTAAAAAGCACCAAATTAAAAAATTTAAACCTAAAAATTAATTAATAGTTAAAACTAAGTCTAAAATAATATAAATAAGAATAAAAATCCAACAAAAATATTTTAAAACCTTTTATTAATTAAATATTCAATTTTAAATGCTAATTAAAGCCCTAAAATCAAATATAATCAATAAAATGTCAAAAATATTATTTTATTGAACTAATAAGTTACTTATATTATTTAAAGACTAAAAAGTATTTTTCCTAAATTTTCAAAACTATTTTTCTATTTTTAAAACACTAAAAACTATTTTTAAACCAAAATAATCATAAAAAATAATAAAATAATGCCCAAAATAATTTGACAATTTTAAAAATCCTAATTTATACTAAATAACAGTAGAAAAATGAAAAAGTTTGAAAAATATAAAATTTTTCACTAAAAGACAAAAATAGTTTGAAATTAAACCTTAATTAAACTAAATTAATTCTAAAAATTAAATAAAAAGTGAACAGTGAACACTTTTTGAACTAAAAATCTTAAAACAATTTTCTAAGTCTATGAAAATTTTTGAAACTGAAAAATAATAATTTTTGTCACTAAAAGACAAAAACAGAAATTAAAAAGTTAATTAAAATAGCAATTTAATGTAAAATATAAAATGAACAGTAACAAAAAAAACTAATTAAACAGAAAAATCAAAAATTAAATTAGAAAAATAATGAAACTAATTTGAAACCCTAATTCCTATTTTCAGGCACTAAAGACAAAAAGTACAAGTTTCTGATAGTGACATGTGCAGGACTTTTGTCCTTTTGCTGAGCAGTGGAAACCAAAGCACTAGCAGTGGTAACTTAGTTCCCACTGACTTCACAAAAAAAACGGGTCAGATGGTTTTGGAGCTTAGGAAAGCTTGTTGTTGGGTTTATCTTAGAAACAAGGGCACCCCTACACTCAGTGGAGTGTAGGGAGTCTAGATAAACAGGAAAAGCAACAAGTTGCAAGCAAAACTCAACACACAAAGCCCTAATCAAATCATTGATGAAGCATAGGGGTAGGTCTGGGCACACTTGTTGGTTTCTTGTGCACTTGGGTGAGTTTCAAAAGCTAAAAACTTGCATACAAGCTAACCAAGTGACTTTAAACTGATTGCAAACCCTACTTAAACCAAATATCTAACAGCTCACAAAATCTCAATGTCAAATTTGTACAAAAACTGGCAGAAAATGGATTTGCTAATTTTAAGCTATATTACCTAGATTTTGAACATGCAATTTCATTTAAAATCCTATCATAATGAAAACAAACCAACATTCAGCCTATGCTTACCAAGTGAGAGTGTATTAGGCAGTTATTAAGATACAAGATTGTCAATCAATCACCTTAAAACCCTTTCCCAAACACCCTCTTAATTTCAGAAACCAAAAATTTACTCACCAAATCTATTCACAAAACAACCAAACTGATCTATGACTGATTTAACATGCATATACTCATCAATAGAGCATAAACAAACAACAATCAAGCACATAAGCAGTTAACACATAAAATTACTAAATCACTTAAGGAAAAAGCATAAAAACAAGAAAAAGTTTTCAAGTCAAGTTACCTTGTGGGACCTACAATCCAGGTCCCACTATGGCTGAGAAGCCATCTCCTTTCAGGCTCGGGCCTGAGCTGAACTAGATGGGAAACAAGCTTCCAATGAATTTTCTGCTAAGATCAACAAATGTGAGTAGTAACAACAATAATAAAAATCTGATTTCTTTCTTTTCTTTTCAAAACAAAACTTTCACACAACCATGTAATATCTTAACCATATACTGTATAACAAGAACAGTAAACAGAAATGGATCAAAGCCCTATTCAAAATACCAACTTTTCACACTTCTTAAAAAAGGTATTATTTTTGAAAAAGTCTTGAACACAAGTTTTAATTGGATAAATGGAACTCAGACTGATTTCATATATAGTAAACACCAACTTTTAAAGAACAAAAAGGGATTACAATTTCATAAATTTACCAACTTTTATAACTTAAAAAGGAATTACATTAAAGTTGAAATCAAAATCTGGAACAACTAAAAAGGGGCACATGCCACCCCTTTTATACTACATTATAGAAGCTGCTAGAAAAACATGATGTTAAGAAACCCTAGCTATGAATTTGTCGAATTTTCCCTTGGATGTCTTGTGAAGAATCTGGTCAAAATGTGAGCATGTGATTTCCAGTTGTTGTAGACACATCTCCATCGTCCATTATATCTTTGGGAACAAGGATTCATTATTGGCCATAGATTGGTATGCAAGATTCTTTAATTGCCAAAAGAAGGGAAGCAGGGCACACATGGTGGGGTCCAAAGAGGTCACGGGAGTATGTTATGAGAGGTGGGTTTTGGTTAGGCTTGGGTTAATTGCTAATCTGGATAAGTGTGGGGAAAACCCCTTTGTTTTTAGCAAATTAGGAATTTAGGGTTTATGTGGATTAAGGGTTGAATAATCTGATTTGGGGGTGGGTTTATTTAAAAAGGTGTTTTGGTGGGAATTAAGGGTGTTGACTGGTTTGACCGAGTTTATTAAATAAACTCGTGGGTGGAAGGTGACGTGGGTAGGGAGTGTGAGGTGGATTGATGTGGTTGGTTGGTGGTGATGAGGTGGAAACATGATAGGCTGAGAATGGTTTGTGTGTCTCCCCATTTTAGTCCCTGGATTTCCTTTCTTTGTTCACTTAGTATTAAATGGCAAAATACCCCTTTTCCTTTGTATTTAAGTTTGAACCACTTGTCAAAAATGGCACAAGCTAAGTCCAAACTTTTATCAAGGGCCATAAATGCATATTTTGCATACTTCAAGGGGTACTTATGACATGTCCTCAATATTCAAGGATTAAACTTGCACAAATGAATCTTTCAAGGGCCTTTCTTGCCAAATCTTCAAAAATGAGGGACCAATGTTGCCAATCTTCAAAACTTCAAGGACCATTTTGGAAATTCAAGAATCGGGTCCGGTTCTTTGTGCGGCTTCGTTTCCCGTGTTCGTTTTTTATTGATTCTTGTGGTCTTTTTGTCATTTCCTCAATATCCGTACCTAAAATACACAAGCAACAAACACGAGCATATATTTGGCATTTTTAATGATATTTAATGCATTTTAAGCCCAATTTGGACGATGAGACTATGTATAAAAGTAGTCTCATAACTCCCCCATACTTAACCATTGTTGGGCCCTCACGCAATGCTAGAATAAAGTATCATAGCACCTCCAAAATTCATTTTTATTCACTTTATTGAATGATAAACTAGCTACACTACTACTATTACTACTACTTGCGTTTTAGACATAATGTATGATTTTCATCGCAAAATGGGACGTTTAGGTTCATAGAATAAGAACACGTGAATGCTTCGTTAGAAATAATTTCATCGTCCTCGATTTTCACCTCAATTCCAAGCCAAGCGTGTAACGAGATCATTGTCATTATAAGTTAGTAATGCTAACACTACTCATATGTCCTAATCACGTACTTATCCTCCCATTATTCCTAAGTTGTATCTCTTATATTTTATTTTGTCTTGAATGTTTCACGAGGATACATTGTTTGACTTATGCGATAATAGAGATTTAGGTCTAAAAATAGAGTCCTAATGGTGTAACTAAGACCATCAAATCAATAACCCCTCCCAATAGACAACGATGTCAAAAAATTAAGTCAACAAGAAGGATCGATAAACACGGTTTTATAACGGTTTTGAACATGAGACTTATTACCAAGACTTTTATACGCCCCCTAACGGAAGGGCCTTATTATCTTTGGTTTACCTCCATCTTTTATTCAACTTCGCCATGAAGCTTTTATTATGACTTCGGTCTTGCCTTGCCTTTTATTATCTGCCTCATCGGTGGTTTCATTAGCCAAAGACGTATATCCTCACGCTAAGGCGAATTTTGGATCTTTATAGCTTCGAAGATTAAGGCTTGATTCACTTTCAATTTTGCATAGATTTTTCGGCCTTGTGGGGCTTCAAATTGTTTGCTAGATTTAGGTGAGCACTTGAAATATTATTATTGGGTGAAGCTTTCGATTATTTGGGTGCCAATACTTCAAAACCGTGACGCTGGCGATACCTTAATGTCTTCCCAATTTAATTACACGGAAGCTACTAGAAAAGACTAGAAACCCAACAATCCCAACTAAACCGCTAAGTCAATATTTATTAAGCAAGAAATATTTACATGCGAAGGGAGAATAAGCAAACAACGAGAACACATGAGTTTTTGAAAGAATACGAGTACTCTACGTTTAGCATAGTAACTTATAATTAACTCTATCATTTCTCGTCCTCATTTAAGAGACTTAGCCTAATGTGAAGTTAAGGAATCAAAGCTAAGTGCTCAACACGCACGGTCGAGTAAAAAATTACTCTTATTCTCGCCATCGGAAAATCTACATTCATGTCTTCAAACACTTATAAAATATGAGAAAATTTTTACAATTTGGCCATTTTTAGCCTTATTTTGCAACAAAACGATAAACAAAAAGATAAACTTTGGAAAGCGTGAAGGTTTGGCAAGGCAAGTATCTATTCACCCCCCATACTAAAGTTAAACATTGTCCTCAATGTTTCGAGTCTAGGGGTGCAAACACCCCCATACTAGAGACATAGTCGAATGCCTAATCTAGCATGGAAAGGGTGTAACCAATAAATTAATAGCCGTTTATGAAGTGTGCTAAAAACCTAAGGTTAGAACATCAAAGGATATATCATTTGGATATTGAGAAAGTCTTCAAAGCAATCGATCGAGTGCTCCCATAAAACAAACACGAGAGGCTCCAATCATGAAGATCATGATCTAAAAACCACAATTCACAAACAACCACGCAACAAAGGTTGGAAGGGCACAAATCCCCACACATTAAACTAATTAGAAAGAAATAATATGTACATGGATAAGCATGGGTTTCCCCACGAGGCACCTTATTTTTGATAACCGAGTCAAAAGCTCGACTCGAATCCCCATAAATGTGATCATTTAGGGATTATCTTGGTTTGGTCAATTTTTAGTGGGGCTTACATGATAAACAAGGCCCAAAAACAACCGGTATAAAGGACTAAGTCCTTTGATGGTGCAAAATACCGGGATCGAAGATGGCGTTCTCGTTTTCATTAGAAAAACAAATCAACGCCACTTCATCATGTGTCAAAATAAACCCAAAGGGTTTCAAGAAAATAGATGAGAAGAAATAGAAGGGTGGGACAATGGGTAAGTCATAAAAACCATGAGCTACTCGAGGTAAACTCGCACCAATCAAATAGAAAGATTTTCCATTTATTGCATAGGTGGAAGACCGAGATTTCCCTTTATAAGCAATTCCGGGATCAAATATCTCGTCCTCGGTGGAGAAAGGGGAGGGAACATAAGGGGCTTCCCCCACACTAAGTCCACACAAAGCATCGTCAAAAGGAGAAGACGAGCTTGTAGCACTCAAAACACGAGGTGATGACGGAGTTAGCATTGTATAAAAATCTTTTAAATCCAATTTAAAATCTTTCCCTTTTTCATCTTTTAAACTCTCCTTATGAAAACCCGACTTAATTATGTCAAAAATATTTGGTGTTTCTAAAGCAATGTTAGTCACACTAAAAATTCTCACATTTGAAAACCTTTTTGGTTTAGGTGGTGGTAAGTTCTCAAAACGTTTGTCAACAAAGAAAACTTCCCCATCGGGATCAACATATTCATCATCCGAAGAATCATTCGTGATTGGAATCGTAGGCTTAACACTCTTAACCTCCACCGGCGGAGGGGACAGAAAATTGTTTTTATCATCAACTTCTAAAACTCTTTTTGAAATCCTTTTACAAATGTTTTTGATGGGACTAACATTGTTCAAGGACGTGATAGAATACACATGAGAAAGTGTGGAGTTTTGAGTTGCATTTATGACGAGTTCTTCCTCATTGAAACGAAGAGTGATTTTCCTAGCATGCACATCGATAAGTGCTCTCGAGGTATCCAAAAATGATCGACCTAAAATTAGAGGAACTTTAGGATCGATGGGAATGTCAACAACAATAAAGTCCACGGGATAGTAGAACTTTCCAACTTTCACGAAGACGTCCTCGGCTACTCCACAAGCTAAAATCGTAGAATGATCGGCCATCTCGATTGACATTCTTGAAGGAGTGAGATTGGGAAGATTGAGCGACTTAAAAATCTCAAGAGGCATCAAATTAATACTAGCACCAAGATCGGCCAAGGCGTAACATTCCTCCATATCTTGTATAGCACATGGGATTAAAAACTTGTCGGGATCACCGACTTTTTGAGGTATGCGGCTAAGAAAAACCGAAGAACAACTAGACGACTTTTGCAATTTCTCTTTGTTATTCAACATACTTTTGAAGTTCGCGGTAAATCGAGGCATCATGACCAAGGCGTCGGCAAAACTTATAATAAAATGCAAGTCACGAAACATTTTCATAAAAAGTTCAAATTGATAATTATTTCGTTCTTGTGTCTTTTCCTTGTTTCGTCTTGAAGGGTAAGGTAAGGGTGGTGTGGGTTGGGGCATAGGCATCGACCTTGGAATCTCGGGTTCCACTATTGGTATTGGTTCGACCGTAGGTGTGGTTTGAGCGGTACTTCGTGGGCTTGGAATTTGCTCCTTTTCTACCACCACCTCGGGTTCTTTCTCTTTTTCCTTCTCCGTAGAAGTACTTGGACGAGAAATGGGTTCTTTGAAAGTTTTACCACTACGAGTAGTAATAACCTTTAATTCTCCTTTCGGGTTTATGATGGTATCACTAGGAAGACCACCCGAAGAAGAAGGTTTACACATGATAGCTTCAAACATTTTTCCCATTCGATCTTCAAACTTAGATTTCCTAGCATCCGCTTTTAACAACTCTTGCTTAATCTTATGTTGACCTTGCTCTGTTTTTTGTTGATTTTGTTGGAGTCGTTGAACATTTCCTTCCATTTTATTAGCATGAGTCTTAAGTTCATTAGCAAGTTCGTTTTTAAGCTCGTTTTTCAACTCGGATCTTAAGCTAACCATTTCACGTTGCATATTATCAAACTTAGCATCGTTTGCTTTAGAATAATTCAAAAATTCTCCTTGAAGATTTTTGGTGTGATCATTTTGAAAACCTTGTGTGGTAGTTTGAAAATAACGGTTTTGGTTTTGGTTTGAAATTTGCCCATTTCCACTTTGATAATTACCCTTGTTGTAGTTACGTTGATTTCCTTGATAAGCACCACTTTGATTGTTGTTTCGATAGTTGTTAGCATTTTGATTTTGTGGAGCTTGATTTTGGCAGGAACCTTGACCGTTTTGGTTATAAGTTCCCGTGGCTACATAAGCATTCGAAGTGTTACCATCCGCGATAATGCACTCGGAAAAATCATGAGCTCCACCGCACAAAATACAACTCTTAGCAACCGCTTTAACCGAAGAGGAATTTGAAGCTTCTTGAGCTTTCCAATGGGACATAAGAGTCGAAAACCTATCGAAAAACCGATTCTCCTCATTTGCTTCATCTTGCAAGGCATTAATGCTACGAGACGATGACGAACCCAAATTGGCAACACTCGGTGTGTTACGAGGGCTATAAACCTTAGACCTATTTTCAATGATTTTCAAAGCCTCTTCGGTCGTTTTGCACAAAAAATTACCACCCGCGGCGGCATTTAAGTAGTCTCGTTCATGATCATTAAGCCCATAATAAAAAGTGTCAATTTGATGCAATTCGGAAAAATCATGGTGTGGACATTCATGTAACAATTCTTTAAACCTTTCCCAAGCCATTGAAAAACTTTCATTAGATCTTTGTGTAAATCGTGAAATCTCGTTTTTCAAATGTGTTGTTTTAGATGGTGAAAAAAATTGATTCACAAACTTAGAAACGAGATCACCCCACGTAAAAATCGAATTTGGGGGTTCTTTCTCGAGCCATATCTTGGTGGGTCCATCTAACGAGTATGGAAACAACATCATCTTAATGGCATCGTGTGGTACATCCTTAAACTTGCTTGTCGCGGTGAGACGATTAAATTGCCTAATGTGATAATATGGGTTGTCTTTCTTGTGTCCGCGAAACTTGTTGGCTTGAAGCATAGACATTAAACCCGTCTTGATCTCGAAGTTCTCCGCAAGGATGGCGGGAATCACAATGGCCTCTCCAAAACCCTCGGTGGGTGCTTGAAGCAACTCCATCATAGTACGATTAGCCATGATATCTTCTTGTTCTACAATAGGTTCCTCACTTGGAGTCTCTTCACTAGAAAGATTAGGAGTAGGTGTTGCCTCCTTTCGGTTTCTACGTTTACGTGCACGTCTTGCTTGATTGCGAGTAAGCATAAACGTCACGTACAACGTGGGGATGAGCAAAGAAGTTTCTTTTTGGTGTTTTTAACTTTTTCAGTTTATTTTTTTTGGATTCTTGATTGTTTTTACTTTTTTTTGGATTTTGGAATTGTATTAAGTAGACAAAAATCTACAAATCTCCTCCTTAATCAAATCTCTTGATTAAATAAGCCTCAAGGAATGAAAACGATCACGTGAAGTGAACGCCTTCGATGACTTTAGAACGTTGGTGGAACACCAAAACGTTCAAGAGGGTTTAATCAAATAAATCCAAGAAAATATATATGATACTTAATAATACTTTGGGCGGCAAAACCCTCGATTAGCTCTCAAAATCAAATACTCACAAGCAAGCGGGGAAACGAGGCGGCGCGAAGCACTTAAGAGCCTTTTTCCTTAGGATATATTTTATAATATCCGCCTTATACCCACCTTATAGTTTGTATTTTCAAAATCGAGCTTCTCGAAAGTATTTATCTATTTTTGCCTTTTTTTTCTTTGGTTTGAGATTCGAATACAATGATTGGGTAATGACCTCCCAAGTCAAGGTTGTGATTTCTCACGTATTTGGAGTACTTGTGAATTTATTGTTCTACGTATACAATATAGTAATAGTATTTACAAAAAACGAAAAACGATAATACGTATTAGTAGAGTGCTACTAATACAACTAGCTATTATGGCTATATAAAAACAACAATTATTAAATCAAAACACAACACGCCTCCCCGGTAGCGGCGCCAAAAATGATGGTTGAGTTTTTGTATACCCTTTAGGAAAAGAGTACCAAAATAGGGTAAGCACGACGATTTAGGAAAACCGTGTATTAATGACCCTAAAATGAGTTCGTTCTCGAGGAGGCTAGTGCGTTGTGTGATGAATTGATTACCTTTGTGATTTTATTGTTATGAGAAAAGAAAATAGAAATGGGGTAAGAAGAGAATGACGGATACGATGACGGATTACACTAAGACGAAAAGGTCGTTCACGTAAAACCGTAAAAAGCACCAAATTAAAAAAAATAAACCTAAAAATTAATTAATAGTTAAAACTAAGTCTAAAATAATATAAATAAGAATAAAAATCCAACAAAAATATTTTAAAACCTTTTATTAATTAAATATTCAATTTTAAATGCTAATTAAAGCCCTAAAATCAAATATAATCAACAAAATGTCCAAAATATTATTTTATTGAACTAATAAGTTACTTATATTATTTAAAGACTAAAAAATATTTTTCCAAAATTTTCAAAACTATTTTTCTATTTTTAAAACACTAAAAACTATTTTTAAACCAAAATAATCATAAAAAATAATAAAATAATGCCAAAAATAATTTGACAATTTTAAAAATCCTAATTTATACTAAAGAACAGTATAAAAATGAAAAAGTTTGAAAAATATAAAATTTTTCACTAAAAGACAAAAACAGTTTGAAATTAAACCCTAATTAAACTAAATTAATTCTAAAAATTAAATAAAAAGTGAATAGTGAAAAATTTTTGAACTAAAAATCTTAAAACAATTTTCTAAGTCTATGAAAATTTTTGAAACTAAAAAATAATAATTTTTGTCACTAAAAGACAAAAACAGAAATTAAAAAGTTAATTAAAATAGCAATTTAATGTAAAAAATATAAAATGAACAGTAACAAAAAATCTAATTAAACAGAAAAATCAAAAATTAAATTAGAAAAATAATGAAACTAATTTGAAACCCTTAAAGACAAAAAGTACAAGTTTCTGATAGTGACATGTGCAGGACTTTTGTCCTTTTGCTGAGCAGTGGAAACCAAAGCACTAGCAGTGGGAACTTAGTTCCCACTGACTTCACAAAAAAAAACGGGTCAGATGGTTTTGGAGCTTAGGAAAGCTTGTTGTTGGGTTTATCTTGGAAACAAGGGCACCCCTACACTCAGTGGAGTGTAGGGAGTCTAGATAAACAGGAAAAGCAACAAGTTGCAAGCAAAACTCAACACACAAAGCCCTAATAAAATCATTGATGAAGCATAGGGGTAGGTCTGGGTACACTTGCTGGTTTCTTGTGCACTAAGGTGAGTTTCAAAAGCTGAAAACTTGCATACAAGCTAACCAAGTGACTTTAAACTGATTGCAAACCCTACTTAAACCTAATATCTAACAGCTCACAAAATCTCAATGTCAAATTTGCACAAAAACTGGCAGAAAATGGATTTGCTGATTTTAAGCTATATTACCTAGATTTTGAACATGCAATTTCATTTAAAATCCTATCATAATGAAAACAAACCAACATTCAGCCTATGCTTACCAAGTGAGAGTGTATTAGGCAGTTTTTAAGATACAAGGTTGTCAATCAATCACCTTAAAACCCTTTCCCAAACACCCTCTTAATTTTAGAAACCAAAAATTTACTCACCAAATCTATTCACAAAACAACCAAACTGATCTATGACTGATTTAACATGCATATAATCTTCAATAGAGCATAAACAAACAACAATCAAGCACATAAGCAGTTAACACATAAAATTACTAAATCACTTAAGGAAAAAGCATAAAAACAAGAAAAAGGTTTCAAGTCAAGTTACCTGGTGGGACCTACAATCCAGGTCCCACTATGGCTGAGAAGACTTCTCTTTTCAGGCTCGGGCCTGAGCTGAACTAGATGGAAAACAAGCTTCCAATGAATTTTCTGCTAAGATCAACAAATGTGAGTAGTAACAACAATAATAAAAATCTGATTTCTTTCTTTTCTTTTCAAAACAAAACTTTCACACAACCATGGAATATCTTAACCATATACTGTATAACAAGAACAGTAAACGGAAATGGATCAAAGCCCTATTCAAAATACCAACTTTCCACACTTCTTGAAAAAGGGATTATTTTTGAAAAAGTCTTAAACATAAGTTTTAATTGGATAAATGGAACTCAGACTGATTTCATATACAGTAAACACCAACTTTTAAAGAACAAAAAGGGATTACAATTTCATAAATTTACCAACTTTTATAACTTAAAAACGAATTACATTAAAGTTGAAATCAAAATCTGGAACAACTAAAAAGGGGCACATGCCACCCCTTTTATACTACACTATAGAAGCTGCTAGAAAAACATGAAGTTAAGAAACCCTAGCTATGAATTTGTCGAATTTACCCTTGGATGTCTTGTGAAGAATCTGGTCAAAATGTGAGCATGTGATTTCCAGTTGTTGTAGACACATCTCCATCGTCCATTATATCTTTGGGAACAAGGATTCATTGTTGTCCATAGATTGGTATGCAAGATTCTTTAATTGCCAAAAGAGGAGAAGCAGGGCACACATGGTGGGGTCCAAAGAGGTCACGGGAGTATGTTATGAGAGGTGGGTTTTGGTTAGGCTTGGGTTAATTGCTAATCTGGATAAGTGTGGGGAAAACCCCTTTGTTTTTAGCAAATTAGGAATTTAGGGTTTATGTGGATTAAGGGTTGAATAATCTGATTTGGGGTGGGTTTATTTAAAAAAGTGTTTTGGTGGGAATTAAGGGTGTTGACTGGTTTGACCGAGTTTATTAAATAAACTCGTGGGTGGAAGGTGACGTGGGTAGGGAGTGTGAGGTGGATTGATGTGGTTGGTTGGTGGTGATGAGGTGGAAACATGATAGGCTGAGAATGGTTTGTGTGTCTCCCCATTTTGGTCCCTGGATTTCCTTTCTTTGTTCACTTAGTATTAAATGGCAAAATACCCTTTTCATTTGTATTTAAGTTTGAACCACTTGTCAAAAATGGCACAAGCTAAGTCCAAACTTTTATCAAGGGCCATAAATGCATATTTTGCATACTTCAAGGGGTACTTATGACATGTCTTCAATCTTCAAGGATTAAACTTGCACAAATGAATCTTTCAAGGGCCTTTCTTGCCAAATCTTCAAAAATGAGGGACCAATGTTGCCAATCTTCAAAACTTCAAGGACCATTTTGGAAATTCAAGAATCGGGTCCAGTTCTTTGTGCGGCTTCGTTTCCCGTGTTCGTTTTTGATTGATTCTTGTGGTCTTTTTGTCATTTCCTCAATATCCGTACCTAAAATACACAAGCAACAAACACGAGCATATATTTAGCATTTTTAATGATATTTAATGCATTTTAAGCCCAATTTGGACGATGAGACTATGTATAAAAGCAGTCTCATCAATTACAAAGCAATTAGGAAAACCCAATTTTGTTCATATGATAAACAGTGCAAGTTTTGATATGTTTTGGTTTTTAAATCTTGTGTTTAGCGCGTAATATTTAACTAATCAAGATTAGTTAAAAGTTGTTGTGAGTGGATTGGTGAGGTGGATGAATGGGGGATTCTGATTGGTGGAAATGGGTTAGTGGGACAGGTGTCAAGGTATGATTTGTCTAGGTTTTTTTGCTTGTCTGCCATAATTAACCCCTCCTCTTTCCTTCTTTTGTCATTTGAAGTTTTAAACAGCCAAACACGATTTCCTTTGTTATGGAAGTTTTCATTTTCACACTTTTTCCCCAAATACTTTTCCAAAGTATTTTAAGGGGTATTTCTTGCCAATTACTGATTCTTGAAGGGCTGTTTTGGCATTTTCTTCAAAGATAATGGTCTTGATTTGTATGATTGACTTTTTGGAGGACTAATATTGGCAATTCATGATTTATGAGGGACCATTTTTGCCAATTCTTCAAAGTGGAGGGCCCTTTTGTAAATTTGACAAACTTTAAGGACCAAACTTGTAAATATGATTATACAAGGGTTTAAAGTGTCAATTCTTCAATATTGGAGGACCCTTCTTGCATAATCTTCAAATCTTCAAGGGTTTTTCTTCGAAAATCTTCATTAGGGCTTGGTTCATTGTGCGGCTTCGTTTTCACGTGTTCGTTTTTGCATGTCTCTTGTGATCTTTTGTCATTTTCTCAATATCCGTACCTAAAATACACAAGTAACAAACACAAGCATATATTTGGCATTTTTGATGATATTTAATGCATTTAAATCCCGTTTTGGACGATGAGACTATGTATAAAAGCAGTCTCATCAAGCGGAAATGTCTAAGTCCTGGAAAACCTGGTATAACTTAGTAAAACTGGTTTAATAGTTTGAAAAGCCTTATGTTTATCTTGTAAAAACTGTTTAACATGTTTACCATTATCCAATATAGGTCATGAAATATCAACGTGCATGAATACTTGGAAGGGTGACCTCGTCATGCATTTAGAAGGGGCTGCCTCTAATTAATATAAGTTTTTGGGTAGGAGGGATCAGCTCGTTGTGAAGGATGCAAGGCACACACCACATTCACCTGAATAATCTGTAAAAACATGTAACCTAGGATGTACCCATATGCCCCACATGATAATAATAATATGGCCAAAAGTTGAAGGGACGCCACGAGCTATCACTCCACCGTGGTGAAGTCATAACACTGGTGCCTCCAGTGTTATGGTTATGGTACCTCCATAACTAGGTGAAACTGGTCATGCATGTATATGGCTTTAGGTAACTAATTAAACATAATCAATTCAAAAACATATAAA
This sequence comes from Glebionis coronaria, assembly GCA_025667525.1. Classification (NCBI taxonomy): domain Eukaryota; kingdom Viridiplantae; phylum Streptophyta; class Magnoliopsida; order Asterales; family Asteraceae; genus Glebionis; species Glebionis coronaria. The sequence continues at coordinate 5,352 of JANFOE010003106.1, read as the reverse complement.
ACATATACTGGGAAAACAGTTGGCTGCATACGGGGAATCCTAATAAGGAAAGAATGTCCATACTGAAAGGACGGAGAATCTGTACCTTGTGTCCAGTGAACGAAGAAGAAGAACAGAAGAGAGTCATGCTTCGATCTCACTAATGCTACATAGATAATACACGTGTATAAGTATTCTGATTACTAAGTACGTAACTGATTTTATATCATGTCTTAGCTTGTTTTATATGTTCATGTCATGTTTTACTGATTTTATCGTTATGTTGTGTTTATCATCTATTCTGTCTATTCAGATTAAGTATTACTTGTATTTGTTATATTATTATACTTGTTGTGTAATAATAAGTAACTTTCTAAAAATAGCATGTTTCCTAGAATAGAAAGTTTCTAAAAATAGAAAGTTTCCAAAAATAGAAAGTTTCCAAAAATAGATTTACTTCTTAAAATAGATATGTTTCTAAAAATAGAAAGTTTCCATAAATAGATTAGCTGCCTTAATTAAATAAGTTTCTAAAAATAGAAGGTTTCCATAAATAGAAATAACCTAGATTATTAAGCTATTAATATAAGCTTAAGTGTTTACTGATTAATATTCTAAGTCATGTGATGAAATAGTATAGTTTATTAATTATTACATGTAAATTAAATAAACTGTATGTTATAAGATTTAATTAAATATAACATGATTTAATTAAATAAAAAGCTAATAATACTTAGGTTAAAACATGTATTAATATTTATTATTAATATAACCTAAGTCATGGAAATTAATTAATTATAAGTCATGTTTTAAATAATTTATTAATTACTTAGTCTAATTTTCATGATTACAAATACTTAGATTAAAGCCATGTATTATTAATAATAATAATTAAACTAAGTCATGTTATAATTAAATTAATTATGCAACATGTTAAATTAAATTAATTAAGCTTGTAAATAATTAACTTGTAAAATTAACTAAGTCGTGAACCGTGTTTTATTTTACTAAAGCGTGACGTAAACCGTGTTCGTGAACCCGTGAACCGGACCCGTGAACCGGCCAAACAAACACACCCCTTAACAGTGGCAAAACCGGCTTGGCCGGTTGCCACTGTTTTCGCAAAACAGCCACCGGCCCACGTCGGTGGTTCCCTTGGTCTTGGCTAGCCGCCGGGTAGCAAACGTTCCCACCGACAGTTAGCCGGTGGTTCCCCCTGCTGCCGCGGCTGGTTCCCCCTGCTTTCCTTATTTAGCCACCGACTTAAGCCGGTGGTGTTCTTGTTTGTTTTTAGCCGAGACCCACAAAGCCAAACCACACCCCAACGCATGTCGGGGTTCCCTTGTATTTGCGACCGAGACATCACAGCCACACCGAGATCCCTTGGTCTCGGTTGTTGGTGCGAACAAAAGCAAGCCGAGAGCCTAGGCTCTCGGTTCTTTGCGTCGGCCGAAACAAAACACCCCTAAAAACACCATGATTAATTACCCCCCCATGATTTATTACATGATAGTTAACTTGTTTTTATAACTCTATGATTTCATGTGTTATTATTAAATACAAACATACAAAGAAAAGGGGTTTAATGATTTACCGAATACGTGAAACAATGAAGAATGAAAACACGAATACCCTTGCAAGAATTGATCACCAAAGTCAACCAATCACACCCTTTTGGTGTGTTATACCCGGCGGCCAAGAGAGAGCAAAAGAGAGATTAGGGTTTTGATATATTTCTAATTTTTGTAATTATGAAAAGTATGTTTCCCTTTTTCTTGTTTTAGTAAAACTCAACATGGGCTTGGCCCTCCTCTTGTGTTCTTGTCGCGGGTATGTGGGGCCCACAAGGGGAAACCCATTGTTTTCCGTGTCTAAATATTATACGTGTTCTCGTGTCGTGTGTACGTGTTTTATTTTATTATCGTTCGTGTTTTAATATATATTTGTACGTAATCGTAATAAATATAACATGAATACATATACTAGGTTCGTGATTATAAACGTTCATGATTTCATGTTCGTATGTTCGTGATTATAATTATTGTTGAAATAATTATTGTGCGTTAATACGTATTAAATACTTATCGTGTAATAACACGTACGTAATACTTGTAATTAACCTTCGTGAAACGTAAACGTGCTAAATAAGGAAAGTTCTAATCATGTACGTACGATCATAAGGGTACTATTCATGGTAAAAGCATGCGGGTTTTACATCATCTCTTGAACAACATTGGTAAGTAGAAAACATCTTAGAAAGTAGAGAACCGATTAGTACTACACATGGAGTGCGGTGACTAGAATCATCTGGAATGTGGTACATGAAGTACACATGTGGATCGGTACGTGGAGTACACATGAATTCACATGCGATGATTGATACGGGTGTCAACCATCTGATATGATTAATGGAAGGTAAAAGCTCAATTTGTTAAAATCAAACTGAACCGTACAACATTATAGCCCAGCTAATTTAGCGTGGACATAGTTCCAGTTGCGTAGGAAGTACAAAAGCATGATTACGGAATCGAATGATGGCCAGCATGAATACATGATTAATGAAAACCGACCATGACTATCATGAGAGCATGATTAAATACGATTCATCAATGTCTAGAATGAAAGTAAAATCAACATGAAGAACATGGAACAAAATTAACATAAAGGATCATAAAACATAATCAGCATGAAAGCGAAGTCAACCATGAAAGTATGAAAATGAAACTAACATAAAGAAACATAACAATTAATGAGGGGACATGAAAGATATGACTGTAATGAAATGAAATCTGAAATCGCTGGTGTGAACGACCATGGGTCGGTTTCACGAAACTAATTTGGCATAAGTAAGGGTAAACGCCTATGGGTCGGTT
>JANFOE010003105.1:17500-65372 GCA_025667525.1 Glebionis coronaria | reverse complement strand
TATATATATATATATATATCTATATATATATATATATATATATATATCTATATATATATATATATATATATATAATATATATATATATATATATATATATATATTATATATATATATATATATATATATATATATATATATATATATATATATATAGTATATATATATATATATATATATATATATATATATATATATATATATATATATATATATATATATATATATATATATATATATATATATATATTTATATATATATATATATATATATATATATATATATATATATATATATATATATATATATATATATACATACATATATATATATATATATATATATATATATATATATATATATATATATATATATATATATATATATATATATATATATATATATATATATATATATATATATATATATATATATATATGTATATTGCCAACTAAAATTAACTATATTAGAAATGAAGATACTTCAAACATATGACAAAAGTATTGGGATAACAACAGCGATCTACGAATACATGGAGTAAAAATTGAATATCAATACAAGCGTAAAAAAAAATAAAACAACGATCATAATTCCCATCGTCTCGAGTTGCACACACATTCCACCAAGGGTATACGGGGAGAGGAGAATAATCACTTGGTCGAATATAAACAATTTCACCAGGAAGATCAAGTTCTTTCACCTCTACAATTTGGTAAAGCGGCTTCGCCTCCTTGCTTTTGTTCAATATAAATAAATAACTAATTTAATGAAGATTTATAGCATCCAAGTAAATACAAAACTTTAGGTTCCATTAACCGAAAGAAGAAAAGTTACGGCGTCCATGAAGAGGACAAAAATACACCGGGTGACATACTCTCATTATCAGGTAATAGTGAAGTAGCAATTCAAAATAATGGACGGTCTCATACCATAGACAATATTAAAACGAAAAATCACATGACTATCCAAGTTCAGATATAGACTCGCAAAATTAAGGAAGTGATGTCGTACGATCGGACCATCGTGACTCGATATATTAGATATACATCTTTATAAAATAATATACAAGTAGGCGTGTGTTGTATAATCCAGTTGCGTATTATAATTTGTGTTACCTTGTATATTGTAAAGCGATCATTTGCATATTTTTAATTTGGGTTACACCATTAAAGAATTTATACCTTTCATTTCTCAATCTTTACGAAGTTTTTATTTCTGGAAAAATTACAATCTCTAGGTAATTATTAACATTTGTAGATGCGGTGACTCGGTCATTATATTTGGTAAAATCATTAGTTTTGAAAATATCCATACTTGTGTCAAAATCTCAATAATGTTTATATCTTAAGTACCAAAAACGTACATAGTAAGAATTTTCAAAGTTTTACATTATTATTATTACAACTTATCTTATTACGTATATACAAATATCCATCATGACTCAAACTAGTCCAATTAACTCTTAAAATCAACCTTTGACTTTTTATTATACGTAAGTCTTCCTTAAAACTGATTTATTAAATCATATTCACGCGATTCGACTCAAATGCTAAAGAAGTTTCACGTAGTATTATTTCGGATAAATTACTGATTTTAGTCGACACTTGAATCTCGATGATAATAATAAAATAATAAATAATTAAGATGCTTATTTCAATAATTCAAAGATATATAAAATTCAACTTTTAATCATTAGCCCATTATCAAACGATTTTAAAATTAACACATCTCGCAATAGAGTAAAATGACGTTCCATCAACGTTCAATAATTCCTTTCAAGCGTTATAATTTCTCACTTAAAGTGTACATTTTTTATTTTGTCCCAATTTATTCACCACAACAAGTGACGAGTTCTAGTTTATACCAACGCATTCATAAATATAATTTGACCTTATGTTTAAAATAAAACCAGTTTTACAAAATCTCTAACTCCAAAACACATGACCAATTTTTCTACTCATTTTCTGTATTAAAAGATACGCCAAAAGTTTGCTATATTGACCCGAAAATTAATTCATACCAAGCCCAAAGCTACACATACTCGATAGTCATATCGTAAATTTTACCAATAACTCCTTTTTCAATTTATATTAAACAAATTCTTGACAGTTCCATCACAAGCTTCTAGTATCAAATTATTAATATATGAAAACAAAGATTTTACGAGTAATATAAATTACTTATTACGATTAACCAACCAAGGTTGAAAGAGAAATGATTTCACCTTTTCACTTTACTCTCTACATGAATTTTACTTGTTACAAGATGCCTCATACGTCATTTTTAGCCAAAAGTTTCATTCCCAAATATTAAATATGTAAAACACTTTATGTTTAAACCATTCAATCAACAAAGTTTAGTGCTTACTTAACTCACACAAATGCCGGACCTCTTCATATATACTATCAAATTTAAAATAATAAGACAACAAGAACAAAAATTAAATAAACGAAGCGAGAATACGTATGTCAACTAAATGTTGTTATCGGCCTCGGATGAGTCTCGAAATCGTACTCCACAAAATTAACACAAAAACCAACCAAATTCCAAATTATCGCGATTGATCACAACACTAGACTATTTTAAAACACATCTTTAAATTCAAGTAGAATAGTAAACAACGATTAAATGGCAACACGCCTCAACCACGTTTTATAACATACATATGTGATTCGTCGCTACGATGTACGCATCGTTGATTGTACTTCGTCTATATTATAGTTACGCCAACTAACATATCAAACCCATAAGGAATAAAGGAAATAAAGTAATACGTAAGTAAATTACGTTTCAAAAGAAAATGTCCAAAATGACACATCACGGTGCGATAACGACAATCAAGATCAATCTAGTCAATATACAATATGTTACGAAGAATTATTTACGTATCTAGAATATCAAACGAGGTTCATATTCGGTTATCCGAACAATAAATTAATTATCAAGATTGATAATTTGCGGTGAGGACGAATTCTCAACAAAACCGCATTATAACATGTACGATAATAACTCAAGGACCATTTCTTCATGTGCAATGCCTTTAAATACCATAGTATATACATATTTATACATAAAATCATTCCTACATACACGTAAGATTACAACGCGGTGTTGCCATGTAATGCAATGTAGCCCGTATGTCAATTACATGCAACATATAAGATAATCTTACAAGAATTTGCAAATTACGATGATAAGTACTCAACGTACACAACAATATATCTCAATATATATCAAAGTATTTACTTACTAAATACTAGAGAATTCATGTCAATTTGAGGGATACATCTAAAATATAAAGCAATGCTAAGGAAATCTTACCGGAGCCATGCAGGATAGTTGTGTGCTTGGACAATTTCTTACGGCACCAAAAGTTATAGTTTAGGATTTTTCTAAATGACCTAGTTCTCTATAACTCATGGCTCTGATTACCAATCTATAACACCCCCACAAATGCTATGCGCAGCGGAACTACAACATTTGGGTGCTACGTAGTTATCATCACACATAAGCTATATTAAACGACTAAAGAGACGTAAAAGTTTAAACATAAATTAAAGATTTATTAAAACATCAAAGTCTACAGTTTTCCAAATCCCAAGATAATACAAAACAGAGTTTGCGTTTTGGTCCCCATTGAATCTCAACCCAAAAGTACATTTTAGTTCACATGACATAATAATAAATATTTAAGTGTTAAAAGAGGAGGAAAAACAAAGTTGACCACCAAGCCACAACAACTTCCATCCTCGCATGCTCCGCTGCAATCAATCTAGGTTACCTGAAACACATGCTTAAAACTGTCAACACAAAGGTTGAGCGAATCTATAGGTTTATCAAATCATAGGCTGAACATAAGTATTAAAACCAATCATGATCATTCAATAGCATTGTCGTATACACAATCTATTATTCAAGGATATTATCTTTAGCAACAGCTAATAATTGTGTTTAAGCTCGTGACACTATTTCGTTAACTCAATCACCCGCGTACAAAGACCGGCATGATTTAAGTGAAACCAGTGCCCCTTCTAAAGGCATTAGTTGTAATTATACCTTATTTCTTATCACAAGTTATCCGTCCGCAAAGGGTACTCAACGTACTAGCTCTCGTCTCGGATAGGGTCGTCAACCCCATAGTACTATCAATTGTATAAGCGGCTATCTCCAACCCACACAAGGGCAAGACAATAGTTAATAGTTCACGAATTTAGGGACTTTTACAACTAGGTACTCAACACAATTCAAGGCAACATTCGGGTCCAACAATCATTCATGACTTATGTTCTTTTCATTTAAATAGCATGCATCCCCCTCGCGGGTAAAAACGTTTGAAATAATTTAAAGAGCGAGGCTATAGACTCACCTGGCGTAGTAGTAGTGGTTCTAGTGAAGACGTAACGAGAAATGTCATCGACGACGTGGATGCCCGGGAAAATCAAACACTTGACCTAAAAGTCAAAGTACGAAAACCAAATCAATACACCGCGTACATAATTGTACTAAACACACGCAAATCGAAACACTTAATGCTTATGAAAACTCACGCCAAAACCAAACAAGTAGTTGTTACTAGACTTATACCATTTACCTACGTATTTAAAGTGATTCTCATTTTATAAATTTGCCGATACTTACCAAAAGTACGGGCTGTTTCCTACGACTTAAGCACTTGTATAAAATTCAAGAAAATTCACAAAAATACCTCATGACCTGTATAAAACCCATATTTATTCCCATGAAAAGTTTTCACTTCTTTGACTCGTTACACATCACATTTCTAAACATACACTTTTAGGACTGATTTTGCACGTTGACCATGTTGGACTTGTTTGACCCATTTAAAATACACCATTGACCAATCTGACACCTAAGTCTAAAAACAGACTCACAAATGCAGGTTTGAAACCAAAAATTAACTTTCAATAATTTACCTAACTCTATCTATGATCCCCGGGATTTGACCCAAAACCAAACACAATTTCGGATTGTGTTGATTCTCATCTCCCAGTACACGAACTTTCAAAATATCATAACTTTTGACTCGTTTGGAGTCGTAAGGTCTACCTTATACCAAAACAAAGCTAAGAAAAAGCTCTTCAACTATATCCTATGTTTATGGCCTGCTTACCAAGTTAAACCCACGAAAAACATGCTTGAAATATCTGGTCTAAAATCACCCATCCAAAATCATTCCAAAACTTGTTTCCAATCCATTCTAACGACACCTAGACCTAACTTAACCAATCATGACCATTCCTAAACACCTTAATCAGTCCCTAACACCTAGGATATCAAATTCACTCAAAAACCCATTTACCAAATCAAGCATGCAACATGTTTAACTAATTCAAACACACCTAAAACATCAATCTAAACACAAACCCACAAGCAAAATCATAAAACACCATGAACCCACAAAACCCCCATAAATTCGTGGGTTTAGGGGCTGTAGAACACAAAAATCATAAATCCCATCTTGTTTTATATATTATTTAACATTACCCAATCACCAATTAAACGAATTAATGATTTAATTACATCAAAACACATTTTTGAAAAATCTTTGATTCTTGGAAAAATCAAGTTGTTGCATGTTGGATTAAAGGATGTAAGAACACTTACAATGATTAATTAGGATGTGGTCTAATCTTGGATTTAACCAAAACAAGTTGGAAAAATTTTTATGGTGGTTTAGGGGTGGTGGTGGTGATGCCGTAGGCTAGAGAGAAAGGGAGGAGGAGAAGAAATTTTTTTTTTGAATGATTTTTGGTTGTGTGTTTTTACTTCCTCCCATTTTGTAGAAATTTGAGGGGCTTGTTTTGTCAAATGGGCTTTCTTTTGGCCTTATATTTAAATGACCATTTTAAAGAGCGAGAATCGAGTTACTAGTCGGTTTTGAAAATTTACGGGAGTCGGGTTTCGCCCCGAACACTTGAAAATACTTTTAAATGGTTCAAATGCACACAAAACGAATATACACGTGGTTCCGACTCGACTTAACACGTAATAAAAATAAAATCTCGAAAAACTCAAATATCGATCAATCGATAATAAAAGGTAAATTTTGGGCATCCGTCGGTATCGTAGTCGTAATCGGTTCTTCTTAAATCGTCAAATGTTAAAATTACGACCTTAAACGTTGGTTTCAACTTGAACCGTCAAATATATAGCAAACGAAATTTCTTAAAAATTTCAAAAATATTCGTAAAATAGGATTAAATAAATGACGTTGGGCTCGGGATATCACATCCTCAAGTGAGTCGCAACTTAAGAGGGATGCTCATACTGAACAGCTCTTGAGACAATAGCTTAGCATCATATGGCACATTCACGGGTATCACATCCTCCCCTCCTTAAGGGAGCGACGTCCCGGCGCTCTCCGGTTCTTATACTCGCATTTTGTACTACTAGAAAGATGAGGGTACTTCTTACTAAAGAGGTCTTCACGTTCCAATGTGTAATTCGGTTCACGTCTCGGGTTTCATTACATCTTCACAATGAGTATTATACCTTGCTTCAATCTCTTAACATCTTGATCCATGATCTCCACTTCAATTTCCCAAAATTCTTCCTACGGGTATCAACACATCTCTTTCCACAGCTTCTCGCGGTTAGCAAGTGATTCTTAATCTACACCATCTCTTCCGTAGCCTCTCAAATCATTCCTAGTCCATTCAACTGACTTTTTCCTACTTCATTCTATCCAACTGGCGATCTACATTTTCATCAACATAATTCCTCAAATGCTACAGCTTTAATGCTAACACGGTAAATATCGTTGTACAAAGATACTACCACGGCAAGTGTCGATCTCAACAACTATCAAAATCAATCACACACGCTCGGAGCATGTCTTCCAACGTTCGAATCGTCCTTTCACTTGGTTCATCGTCTCGTAAAAATAATTATTCACAAAGTAAAATCGCACGGGTCGCACATAACCCATCGAAAACATCCAGAATATACAAGTTGAAGTAATGAATACTAATCATACAAAATCACCTTAATCTCAATATTACGTACATACAAACCTGTTTCGTCAAAAACGAATTCATCGATACGAAATCATCCGACGTATACATAACTCTCGAAAATATCGCAATCCAATCAAACACAAGAGCCACTATAAAACACACACAACCACATTACGACATGTTTGCAAAATAGCCAAACCATGCCAAGTAAATAGGTTCAATCAAGTTAACTCATGTTTGCTAATCAGCTAAGCCATGATAAAATAAGAATATTTGACATGATTCTCGGACGAGTCCAGTCAAAAAAAAAATACAAGTTAAAGCAGGTTCACGGCTTACTAGCTATGGATGCATATCCAAAAAGAAAGAAAAATACATACATATGTCATCGCAGGGTGCTCACACATGGATCCATACCCAAAAAAAATATATATATATATATATATAATAATACAAGAACACCATCTCACCTTCCATCCCAAACGTGGTTAAAATCTCAATAAGCATCTCCGTTCACAGTTAGAAATACATTATATGGCACGTGTCCTCTATGACCGGACGTCATTAGACAATGTCGTCTTAAGTTCTTACAACTTTCGATCACTTGACTAGATCACATACAACATAAACACATAAAAGGCAAAGCCTCACCATAAAAACATCGACTATGTTTATCCATCGTTTAACCATCGATAATCAAGGATGGTTGAGTCAAGCAAGGAGGATTCCTCACTTAAATAAACGAAGACGGCAATGGAATTTTCTTCCAACTACCGATGCACAGTTGGTAAACTTCAACAGTTTATCGCGTGTCGTTAAACATATCAAAAGAACGAGAAGAGAAAATGAATAAGGTACGATACGTTCGATGTAGGAGAAGTCTTCGTCATTTCCCTCAGAGTTAGTCAAACTCGGATTTCCTCTACTTCGGTAATCTTCTATTTTTGTTAAAATTCCTTCTCAGTGTCGGTACGAGTCCCTTTTGTATTTCATCAACACCCTAGCGATTCTGATAAAATTCACACATTACACACAACCCATAAAACATTTTTCCAAACTTACTTGGTCACGGTGGCTTACTAAGTCAACACAAAATGAAAAAAAAAATAATTTAATTTCAAGGAAACACAAGAAAATTTAAAAATTTTCTCTAGGAATCAAGGAGAATACGATTACTTGCTTAAGGATCCACCATTTTTAAAACTTCTCATCCAAACCTTTATAAAAAGCACTACCGGTTTTAAAGATGACCAATTGATTTGAAACTACATCGCCCTTCCTAACTATGCATAATTAGCTAGATCATGCATACTTAAGGATCAAGCAACGACAACCAACAAAATAGGAGTCTTCCCTAATTATGCATAGTTAGCTAAACTGTGCATAATTGTGGATCGAGTGACGACACAAACATTACTATTACACACCAAACACGACTATGAAAGTTTTCGACATAGTCTTCAAAATAATTAAATCGTTTGAAATGAAATTTGAAATGGGAGAAATATTGCAACCATCGTTTTAAGAAACACATCAAACATTTTTCGTCCACTTTGGAAACATACTTTTGCTTTTCCCTTTTTATGAGAAAATAAATAAATAAATAAATCGACACCATTCGCATTTGGTTGAACCAACCATTTGACACACTCATACATATTTACTATTCACAAAATAACGGTAAGGTGGTTGAAGATTAAAGATCATTGCAAGCACAACAAGTAATAAAATCAAAAATCAATGAGATCGAACGAGGTAAACGAGCAATATAATTGCCAACTAAAATTAACTATATTAGAAATGAAGATACTTCAAACATATGACAAAAGTCTTAGGATAACAACAGCGATCTACGAATACATGGAGTAAAAACTGAATATCAATACAAGCGTAAAAAAAATAAAACAACGATCATAATTCCCATCGTCTCGAGTTGCACACTGATAGGTGTGAAAACACCCATCCTTTTTACTACTTAATTACAATAATAACCGAGCCAAAACGTGTATTTTATGTCATTTATATCGGAATTATGCGTGATTTGTGTTTTTGTTGTGATTTAGGACGAAAAGGTGAAAAGTGGAGAAAACACGGCATTCACGGGCTTTTATCGAAGAAAAAGACGAAAGATGAAGTCGGAAGATCAAGAGTGGAAAAAGAACGGAAGTCCAAGACCAATTCTGAAGATTTATCGAAGAAAAAGTCAAAAGACGGAAGTTTACTAAAAGCCGAAGAACTCAAGTCTAATTTATTGTAGAATTACGAGACGAGTTCAAAGAAATCCCGAGACAAAGGCATTAAAGTCCAAGATTAACAAAAGATTAAGAAGACAAGGGCTTAAGTGTGCAATTAAGGAAAAGAAGAAAGAGGGAGGAAGCTTCCTAAGCTCCTCACTAATCTCCCTATAAATAGATTGTTATGTTTTCATTTTCATTTTGTTGGTGGCTTGACAAACCACTCTTCCACCATTTTCATTTCTTGTTAATTAATTTCTTGCATTTTAAATTCTTGTTATGCACTTTTAATTTCTTTAATTAAAGTAAGTCTTTTAATTTTGGAATCTTTTCTTTTAATCAAGTTCTTATTTTTAATCATCTTCTTCTACCTTTCTTATTTTTCTTATCTTTGATTCATGTTCATCCTTGATCTTATTTCATCTTAATGCTCATTTGATTTAAAGTTTTCTTAAAAGTATTTGTCTTTTTAAAAGTTTGATTTAAAAAGTTTGCTTATTTAAAGTTTGAAAAGTTGTTGATTGTGCTTATTTAGTATATTTCACTTTCAATTCGAGGTAGTCTTGGTGTGAGCTTATTCCTATAGCTTATTACTAGCTTTTTCTCTCGAATCCCACTTATATCGGAAAGGGTAAACCCCTTTCCGATCAGTCATTCCGACCAGCACCCCTTATTCCGATCGTATTGATCGGAAAAGGGTTTCATGATATTTCGATTACATGGTTTATTGACATTCCGATTTGATTCTTTGTGTAGTATTCCGATTTGGCATTTTAGAGTATTCCGATCTGAGCAGTTTAGTATACATTCCGATTTGGTTAATTTCTTGACATTCCGATTGGGTTATGATCAGATTATTCCGACCAGCCCTTTCCGATCACACTTTCCGATGGGATACATTTCGATCGGATTCTGATTGGATTCTGATCGGGTATATTCCGATTGGTTGTTTGTTTTATTTTAATATTTTGTTTTAGTAAAAGTGTCAATTATTTTTTCTCGTTTTGTTTTTAGTCTATTTTAATATCATTTCGCATTTTTATTTGATTGTCAATTTACTTCTCGTTAAGTTTTAATTTTACCTCATTTCATTTCTCGTCATTTACTTTTAAAGTTTTAAATATTGCACCGTTTACGTTTCAACTAGTTTTAGTTTTAATTACTTGTCATTTATTTTAAAGTCTTGCACATTTAATTTACCAAAACCAAAAATATTATTTTCACCAAGAACAACTGAGTCGCACATTAAACCGGAAATCAATTCGAGAAGATACCGAGAAAACGAACTTTCAACATACAAAATCTCTTTATTAAATGGCGCCGCTGCCGGCTCTTTTCGTGAGGATTTACGGTTTTTTGTGAGAGACGCGTTGGCTTTTGGTATCCGTTCACTCGTGAACGTTATTTTTTCGTGTCTAAAATTTTCAAAAAAATCCAAAAACATTTAAAAAATCTATAAAATCATTTCTTTTTCAAAGTTTTGCACCAAAAATATTCTTCTTGCTCATCTATTTTTCTTTATGGATTCTTATGTCCATTGCGTCAGATGTAGGAGACGATTGTACGGGAACGACTCTTGTCAATGGTGTACATGTAAGCGGTGCGGAAACGATATCGACAACACACAATTCGGATTTTGTCCTTTGTGCAACTCGACTAATTCGTCCTTTTTGAACCCACCTCCTATTCCCTCGTGCATCTATTGTGGAAGCGATTCTCATTGGCATGTTTCGTGCCCGGTTCGATACCCGTATGGTCACGGGCAAGAACCGGGGTACAATTATGACTATGATAATAGCTATCCACAAGACGCACCCAGTCTTTCTCCTCAACCGTTTTGCAACAACTGTGGGGGTCCTCAGGATACTTCTTATTGTCAACCAATGAATTATTATGAGCAAAATCCGTGTGCTCAGTTTTCTTCACCAATGGATTATTATGAACCAAACCCGGTTTCTAATTCTTCTCAACCGATGAACTACTATGAGCCACAACCATGCTATAATTCAGGTTTTCAACACTTTAAGCCCCCACATCACACCCTCAATCATCAATCCTCTCAGCAAATTAGTCTTGACCAACAACTCACTTCTTTGAACCATATTCTAGAAGGTCTAGCTCAACTCCGAGCTGACTTGCATCAGGAAAGGCAACCGTTGCTTGATGTAGACGAAACCTTGAAAACCACCGACACCTTTTTGAGCCAATTTAGTCGTTTTCCCTTCTTTTCTACACCAAAATGTTTAATTACAGCGTGGGATAGAATTGGTGAAATTGAACATACTCAGGGCGATGAACAACAAAAGTTGCTGCATGAGCTTCTTAAATATGTGGAGGTTATCAAGGAAGAGTTAGCCGACTACGTCACTCCTAACTGGACTCGTCCCATCTATTATGATGATGACGACGACGATGATGTCTACACTTTCAACCAATCTTCTGAAGTTGCTGCTCCTACTCTCGATGTTCCTATTGCGTCTAAGGATCTAAATTCGTTGAATGAGCTTAGTGATGTTTGTCTCGACAAATTATTGGATGACGAGGTTTGTGATTCACCTGCTATGGAGCCTGAGGACGACGTTGCTCTTACGGAAGAGGTCGATCCTAATGATGACGATTTTTCTCCAAGCTATGAGAATTTCACTTTTGAAATTTCTTAATCTCCACCGGGAGATGCGGGCGATGACGATTTATTCTCTCCAGCTTACGAGAAGTTCACCGATGAACATGATCTTGTGGATAAGGTGTAAGACGTGCTTCTTCGCGATAGATTACGGAAAGTTCATCTTCTTATTGCTCAAATCGAAGAGTTGACTTCTCCTTCTCTTTCCAAGTCTTTACCTCCATCTATTCCTCCCGTTGAAGATAATGACCCATTGCTGGAAGAAATCGATATCCACTCCATCCCTCCAGGTATTGATGATTCTGACATGGAGGGGGGCATTATTTTTGATAATTTGCTACAGGAAGATATTGTCCCAAGTCCCCCTCCCGAGCACCTTTCATCCTCCCCTTTAGCCACTATCACGGAGGATGAGTGCTTTGACCCGGGAGGTGACATTAACTATGCTATGATTGATAACAATACGGCTTTGCCGCTTGCTCAGCATCCATTGTCTTTAGGGGAGGAAAATGTGCTTACTTTACCCACCCTACCTCCCGTGGATCTTGATTTCACATACTTTTCGTATGTTGAAAGGGTTTTTCTCCCATTCAAGACTTATCCCCTGGCCTCTTCTTTGTTGATGTCAACCGGGAACGAGGACAAGGTCTTTGATTCCGGTATTACATTCGAGGCTTCCCCATGGACCATTTAATTTGGGGACGAGTCAGGCTCGTGACTCGCTTAACAAAAACAAGCGCTTTTTGGGAGGCAACCCAATTATCTATCTATTTTCACCATAAGTGTAGGGGGAGCCCCGTGGTGTTTCTTGCTTTCTTTCTTATCATGTGCAGGGATTAGAGCTTCAAAGACACACTCTTGATGACTTTTGACGAACCGTGATTCCGTGTTCCCTTCTTCCCGGTTCTATCCTAAACTCTTTTCGATTCACTATTTTATATTTTTCAATATTAAAATAGGAATCTCTTTAGTTGTCTCTTCCTTAGCGAGATTTAAACAACGTGCACAATGTCCTAAGTGTAGGGGAGTTTACTCCCACATGCATAAACATTGAGGACAATGTTTGTAGGGGGGACTTCTATCGAAGTTAAGTGGCCTTTTCCTTGTATTTGTCCTCATTTTAACCGGAAAATCAATTTTTCGACATTTTTCAAAATTTTTGATCTATTTTGGCCTATTAGTTTTTCCTTTTGTATAGTTATTTTTCCTTCTTTGCTAGAATAAATGTTTAATAAAGTTGTTTTAGTTTTCAAACGTTGTGAATCTTTTGACTCAACCCGAGTTTACTTATCTAAGTTACTCTAGCTAGTATCCTTAACATGTTTAAGTCAAGTTTTGCTAGGCTTTTATATAGGGAGCTTTAAAACGCGAAAGTCTTAACTCTCACGGGTTAAGAACAAGAACTTTTCGCAAGTTCCTATAATTGATTCTAGAGGGTCGTTTATCAAGGGAACTTTAAAATGCGATTTCTAAACTTGAAAAGGTCTAAGAATTTGCAAGATCCTATAGACGACTCGAAAACCCAAAACTTTGATTTAATAGGCTAAACATCCACGAGTCTCATTCCTTGAGATTTTAAACTGTGGAGAACGAGAGATGATAGAGTCAATTATAAGTTTGGTATTTAATGTACGAGATTTTACTAGTTGAAAAAGTTCGTTTTTCTCGGTATCTTCTCGAATTGATTTCCGGTTCAAAGTGCGAATCAATTGTTCTTGGTGGAAATGAAAATGGTTTGGTTATCTATTAATAAGTAAAATGAAAATGTAAATTGCGATAAGTAAAAGGAATGCTGAAAGGAATGCTAAAAGGAATGCTAAAAGGAATGCTGATAGGAATGCTGATAGGAATGCTGATTGGAATGCTAATAGGAATGGTAATTGGAATGTTGATTGGAATGCTGATTGGAATGTTGATTGGAATGCTGATTGGAATGTTGATTGGAATGCTGATTGGAATGTTGATTGGAATGCTGATTGGAATGTTGATTGGAATGCTGATTGGAATGTTGATTGGAATACTGATTGGAATGTTGATTGAAATGCTGATTAGAATGCTGATTGGAATTTTGATTGGAATTCTAATAGGAATGCTAATTGGAATGTTGATTGGAATGTTGATTGGAATGCTGATTGGAATGCTGATTGGAATGCTAATAGGAATGTAAAAGGATTGCGAAAGGAATGCTGATTGAAATGTTGATTGGAATGCTGATTGGAATGTTGATTGGAATGCTGATTGGATTGTAAAACCCTTTTCCAATCAAGGTGATTGGAATACGTGATTGGAAAGGGGTTTACCCTTTCCGATCTAACTTTTTGATCCGAAAATTAAGCAAAAGCAATAAGCTATGGTTAATAAGCTCAAACTAAAACTTGCACGAATCTAAATCGAAATTGACTTAATAAGCATGAATAACAACTTATCAAACTTAAAAAATAAGCAAACTTTCAAATCAAACTTTTAAAAAGATGAACTTTTTAAGAAAACTTTAGATCAAATAAGCATTAAGATGAAAACAAATCAAGGATGAACATGAATCAAAGAGAAGCAAAGTAACAAAGGGAGAAGAAGATGATTAAAGATAAGAACTTGATTAAAAGAAAAGATTCCAAAATAAAAAGACTTACTTGAATTGAAGAAATTAAAAGTGCATAACATGAAATTAAATTGCAAGAAATTAAATGACAAGAAATGAAAATGGTGGAAGTGTGGCTTGTCAAGCCACCAACAACTTGAAAATTAACTAAGCCTAATATATATATAGGGGTGATTAGGGAGGAGCTTAGGAAGCTTCCTCCCTCTTTCCTCTTTTCCTTATTTGCACACTTAAGTCCTTTTCTTCTTAATTATTTGTTAATCTTGGACTTAATGACTTTGTCTCGGGATTTCTTTGAACTCGTCTTGAATTTTCTTCATAAATAAGACTCGAGTTCTTCGGCTTTTAGTAAACTTCCGTCTTTTGACTTTTTCTTCAATAAATCTTCAGAATTGGTCTTGGACTTCCGTTCTTTTTCCACTCTTGATCTTTCGACTTCATCTTTCGTCTTTTTCTTCGATAAAAGCCCGTGAATGCCGTGTTTTCTCCACTTTTCACCTTTTCGTCCTAAATCACAACAAAAACACAAACCACGCATAATTCCGACATAAATGACATAAAATACACGTTTTGGCTCGGTTATTATTGTAACTAAGTGGTAAAAAGGATGGGTGTTTTCACACCTATCAAATCCCCTACACTTAACCATTGCAATGTCCTCATGCAATGCATTAGTTACAAAGCACGTTTTACACTTTCCATCATAATCAACCTACCTTGGCCTTTATTAAACAACTAAGGAAAATAAAAAAGATAGAAAATAACAAGATGCAACAAGGAAGAAACTTGTAAAGAAATCTAAGACTTACATTAGGGCTTGTGTGTCATGAATGTTCATCACCCTCAAGTTTCACGTTCCCCATACCAAGCTTAAAAACAAGATCATTGTTAGTACAAGTTAGCATAACAAACATTTACTCATGTGGTTCAATTAATCACTTAAACTCCCTTATTCCTACGAGTATCTCTTATATTTTATTTTTGTCTTAGAATGATCAAGATTGATAATTTGCGGTGAGGACGAATTCTCAACAAAACCGCATTATAACATGTACGATAATAACTCAAGGACCATTTCTTCATGTGCAATGCCTTTAAATACCATAGTATATACATATTTATACATAAAATCATTCCTACATACACGTAAGATTACAACGCGGTGTTGCCATGTAATGCAATGTAGCCCGTATGTCAATTACATGCAACATATAAGATAATCTTACAAGAATTTGCAAATTACGATGATAAGTACTCAACGTACACAACAATATATCTCAATATATATCAAAGTATTTACTTACTAAATACTAGAGAATTCATGTCAATTTGAGGGATACATCTAAAATATAAAGCAATGCTAAGGAAATCTTACCGGAGCCATGCAGGATAGTTGTGTGCTTGGACAATTTCTTACGGCACCAAAAGTTATAGTTTAGGATTTTTCTAAATGACCTAGTTCTCTATAACTCATGGCTCTGATTACCAATCTATAACACCCCCACAAATGCTATGCGCAGCGGAACTACAACATTTGGGTGCTACGTAGTTATCATCACACATAAGCTATATTAAACGACTAAAGAGACGTAAAAGTTTAAACATAAATTAAAGATTTATTAAAACATCAAAGTCTACAGTTTTCCAAATCCCAAGATAATACAAAACAGAGTTTGCGTTTTGGTCCCCATTGAATCTCAACCCAAAAGTACATTTTAGTTCACATGACATAATAATAAATATTTAAGTGTTAAAAGAGGAGGAAAAACAAAGTTGACCACCAAGCCACAACAACTTCCATCCTCGCATGCTCCGCTGCAATCAATCTAGGTTACCTGAAACACATGCTTAAAACTGTCAACACAAAGGTTGAGCGAATCTATAGGTTTATCAAATCATAGGCTGAACATAAGTATTAAAACCAATCATGATCATTCAATAGCATTGTCGTATACACAATCTATTATTCAAGGATATTATCTTTAGCAACAGCTAATAATTGTGTTTAAGCTCGTGACACTATTTCGTTAACTCAATCACCCGCGTACAAAGACCGGCATGATTTAAGTGAAACCAGTGCCCCTTCTAAAGGCATTAGTTGTAATTATACCTTATTTCTTATCACAAGTTATCCGTCCGCAAAGGGTACTCAACGTACTAGCTCTCGTCTCGGATAGGGTCGTCAACCCCATAGTACTATCAATTGTATAAGCGGCTATCTCCAACCCACACAAGGGCAAGACAATAGTTAATAGTTCACGAATTTAGGGACTTTTACAACTAGGTACTCAACACAATTCAAGGCAACATTCGGGTCCAACAATCATTCATGACTTATGTTCTTTTCATTTAAATAGCATGCATCCCCCTCGCGGGTAAAAACGTTTGAAATAATTTAAAGAGCGAGGCTATAGACTCACCTGGCGTAGTAGTAGTGGTTCTAGTGAAGACGTAACGAGAAATGTCATCGACGACGTGGATGCCCGGGAAAATCAAACACTTGACCTAAAAGTCAAAGTACGAAAACCAAATCAATACACCGCGTACATAATTGTACTAAACACACGCAAATCGAAACACTTAATGCTTATGAAAACTCACGCCAAAACCAAACAAGTAGTTGTTACTAGACTTATACCATTTACCTACGTATTTAAAGTGATTCTCATTTTATAAATTTGCCGATACTTACCAAAAGTACGGGCTGTTTCCTACGACTTAAGCACTTGTATAAAATTCAAGAAAATTCACAAAAATACCTCATGACCTGTATAAAACCCATATTTATTCCCATGAAAAGTTTTCACTTCTTTGACTCGTTACACATCACATTTCTAAACATACACTTTTAGGACTGATTTTGCACGTTGACCATGTTGGACTTGTTTGACCCATTTAAAATACACCATTGACCAATCTGACACCTAAGTCTAAAAACAGACTCACAAATGCAGGTTTGAAACCAAAAATTAACTTTCAATAATTTACCTAACTCTATCTATGATCCCCGGGATTTGACCCAAAACCAAACACAATTTCGGATTGTGTTGATTCTCATCTCCCAGTACACGAACTTTCAAAATATCATAACTTTTGACTCGTTTGGAGTCGTAAGGTCTACCTTATACCAAAACAAAGCTAAGAAAAAGCTCTTCAACTATATCCTATGTTTATGGCCTGCTTACCAAGTTAAACCCACGAAAAACATGCTTGAAATATCTGGTCTAAAATCACCCATCCAAAATCATTCCAAAACTTGTTTCCAATCCATTCTAACGACACCTAGACCTAACTTAACCAATCATGACCATTCCTAAACACCTTAATCAGTCCCTAACACCTAGGATATCAAATTCACTCAAAAACCCATTTACCAAATCAAGCATGCAACATGTTTAACTAATTCAAACACACCTAAAACATCAATCTAAACACAAACCCACAAGCAAAATCATAAAACACCATGAACCCACAAAACCCCCATAAATTCGTGGGTTTAGGGGCTGTAGAACACAAAAATCATAAATCCCATCTTGTTTTATATATTATTTAACATTACCCAATCACCAATTAAACGAATTAATGATTTAATTACATCAAAACACATTTTTGAAAAATCTTTGATTCTTGGAAAAATCAAGTTGTTGCATGTTGGATTAAAGGATGTAAGAACACTTACAATGATTAATTAGGATGTGGTCTAATCTTGGATTTAACCAAAACAAGTTGGAAAAATTTTTATGGTGGTTTAGGGGTGGTGGTGGTGATGCCGTAGGCTAGAGAGAAAGGGAGGAGGAGAAGAAATTTTTTTTTTGAATGATTTTTGGTTGTGTGTTTTTACTTCCTCCCATTTTGTAGAAATTTGAGGGGCTTGTTTTGTCAAATGGGCTTTCTTTTGGCCTTATATTTAAATGACCATTTTAAAGAGCGAGAATCGAGTTACTAGTCGGTTTTGAAAATTTACGGGAGTCGGGTTTCGCCCCGAACACTTGAAAATACTTTTAAATGGTTCAAATGCACACAAAACGAATATACACGTGGTTCCGACTCGACTTAACACGTAATAAAAATAAAATCTCGAAAAACTCAAATATCGATCAATCGATAATAAAAGGTAAATTTTGGGCATCCGTCGGTATCGTAGTCGTAATCGGTTCTTCTTAAATCGTCAAATGTTAAAATTACGACCTTAAACGTTGGTTTCAACTTGAACCGTCAAATATATAGCAAACGAAATTTCTTAAAAATTTCAAAAATATTCGTAAAATAGGATTAAATAAATGACGTTGGGCTCGGGATATCACATCCTCAAGTGAGTCGCAACTTAAGAGGGATGCTCATACTGAACAGCTCTTGAGACAATAGCTTAGCATCATATGGCACATTCACGGGTATCACATCCTCCCCTCCTTAAGGGAGCGACGTCCCGGCGCTCTCCGGTTCTTATACTCGCATTTTGTACTACTAGAAAGATGAGGGTACTTCTTACTAAAGAGGTCTTCACGTTCCAATGTGTAATTCGGTTCACGTCTCGGGTTTCATTACATCTTCACAATGAGTATTATACCTTGCTTCAATCTCTTAACATCTTGATCCATGATCTCCACTTCAATTTCCCAAAATTCTTCCTACGGGTATCAACACATCTCTTTCCACAGCTTCTCGCGGTTAGCAAGTGATTCTTAATCTACACCATCTCTTCCGTAGCCTCTCAAATCATTCCTAGTCCATTCAACTGACTTTTTCCTACTTCATTCTATCCAACTGGCGATCTACATTTTCATCAACATAATTCCTCAAATGCTACAGCTTTAATGCTAACACGGTAAATATCGTTGTACAAAGATACTACCACGGCAAGTGTCGATCTCAACAACTATCAAAATCAATCACACACGCTCGGAGCATGTCTTCCAACGTTCGAATCGTCCTTTCACTTGGTTCATCGTCTCGTAAAAATAATTATTCACAAAGTAAAATCGCACGGGTCGCACATAACCCATCGAAAACATCCAGAATATACAAGTTGAAGTAATGAATACTAATCATACAAAATCACCTTAATCTCAATATTACGTACATACAAACCTGTTTCGTCAAAAACGAATTCATCGATACGAAATCATCCGACGTATACATAACTCTCGAAAATATCGCAATCCAATCAAACACAAGAGCCACTATAAAACACACACAACCACATTACGACATGTTTGCAAAATAGCCAAACCATGCCAAGTAAATAGGTTCAATCAAGTTAACTCATGTTTGCTAATCAGCTAAGCCATGATAAAATAAGAATATTTGACATGATTCTCGGACGAGTCCAGTCAAAAAAAAAATACAAGTTAAAGCAGGTTCACGGCTTACTAGCTATGGATGCATATCCAAAAAGAAAGAAAAATACATACATATGTCATCGCAGGGTGCTCACACATGGATCCATACCCAAAAAAAATATATATATATATATATATAATAATACAAGAACACCATCTCACCTTCCATCCCAAACGTGGTTAAAATCTCAATAAGCATCTCCGTTCACAGTTAGAAATACATTATATGGCACGTGTCCTCTATGACCGGACGTCATTAGACAATGTCGTCTTAAGTTCTTACAACTTTCGATCACTTGACTAGATCACATACAACATAAACACATAAAAGGCAAAGCCTCACCATAAAAACATCGACTATGTTTATCCATCGTTTAACCATCGATAATCAAGGATGGTTGAGTCAAGCAAGGAGGATTCCTCACTTAAATAAACGAAGACGGCAATGGAATTTTCTTCCAACTACCGATGCACAGTTGGTAAACTTCAACAGTTTATCGCGTGTCGTTAAACATATCAAAAGAACGAGAAGAGAAAATGAATAAGGTACGATACGTTCGATGTAGGAGAAGTCTTCGTCATTTCCCTCAGAGTTAGTCAAACTCGGATTTCCTCTACTTCGGTAATCTTCTATTTTTGTTAAAATTCCTTCTCAGTGTCGGTACGAGTCCCTTTTGTATTTCATCAACACCCTAGCGATTCTGATAAAATTCACACATTACACACAACCCATAAAACATTTTTCCAAACTTACTTGGTCACGGTGGCTTACTAAGTCAACACAAAATGAAAAAAAAAATAATTTAATTTCAAGGAAACACAAGAAAATTTAAAAATTTTCTCTAGGAATCAAGGAGAATACGATTACTTGCTTAAGGATCCACCATTTTTAAAACTTCTCATCCAAACCTTTATAAAAAGCACTACCGGTTTTAAAGATGACCAATTGATTTGAAACTACATCGCCCTTCCTAACTATGCATAATTAGCTAGATCATGCATACTTAAGGATCAAGCAACGACAACCAACAAAATAGGAGTCTTCCCTAATTATGCATAGTTAGCTAAACTGTGCATAATTGTGGATCGAGTGACGACACAAACATTACTATTACACACCAAACACGACTATGAAAGTTTTCGACATAGTCTTCAAAATAATTAAATCGTTTGAAATGAAATTTGAAATGGGAGAAATATTGCAACCATCGTTTTAAGAAACACATCAAACATTTTTCGTCCACTTTGGAAACATACTTTTGCTTTTCCCTTTTTATGAGAAAATAAATAAATAAATAAATCGACACCATTCGCATTTGGTTGAACCAACCATTTGACACACTCATACATATTTACTATTCACAAAATAACGGTAAGGTGGTTGAAGATTAAAGATCATTGCAAGCACAACAAGTAATAAAATCAAAAATCAATGAGATCGAACGAGGTAAACGAGCAATATAATTGCCAACTAAAATTAACTATATTAGAAATGAAGATACTTCAAACATATGACAAAAGTCTTAGGATAACAACAGCGATCTACGAATACATGGAGTAAAAACTGAATATCAATACAAGCGTAAAAAAAATAAAACAACGATCATAATTCCCATCGTCTCGAGTTGCACACTGATAGGTGTGAAAACACCCATCCTTTTTACTACTTAATTACAATAATAACCGAGCCAAAACGTGTATTTTATGTCATTTATATCGGAATTATGCGTGATTTGTGTTTTTGTTGTGATTTAGGACGAAAAGGTGAAAAGTGGAGAAAACACGGCATTCACGGGCTTTTATCGAAGAAAAAGACGAAAGATGAAGTCGGAAGATCAAGAGTGGAAAAAGAACGGAAGTCCAAGACCAATTCTGAAGATTTATCGAAGAAAAAGTCAAAAGACGGAAGTTTACTAAAAGCCGAAGAACTCAAGTCTAATTTATTGTAGAATTACGAGACGAGTTCAAAGAAATCCCGAGACAAAGGCATTAAAGTCCAAGATTAACAAAAGATTAAGAAGACAAGGGCTTAAGTGTGCAATTAAGGAAAAGAAGAAAGAGGGAGGAAGCTTCCTAAGCTCCTCACTAATCTCCCTATAAATAGATTGTTATGTTTTCATTTTCATTTTGTTGGTGGCTTGACAAACCACTCTTCCACCATTTTCATTTCTTGTTAATTAATTTCTTGCATTTTAAATTCTTGTTATGCACTTTTAATTTCTTTAATTAAAGTAAGTCTTTTAATTTTGGAATCTTTTCTTTTAATCAAGTTCTTATTTTTAATCATCTTCTTCTACCTTTCTTATTTTTCTTATCTTTGATTCATGTTCATCCTTGATCTTATTTCATCTTAATGCTCATTTGATTTAAAGTTTTCTTAAAAGTATTTGTCTTTTTAAAAGTTTGATTTAAAAAGTTTGCTTATTTAAAGTTTGAAAAGTTGTTGATTGTGCTTATTTAGTATATTTCACTTTCAATTCGAGGTAGTCTTGGTGTGAGCTTATTCCTATAGCTTATTACTAGCTTTTTCTCTCGAATCCCACTTATATCGGAAAGGGTAAACCCCTTTCCGATCAGTCATTCCGACCAGCACCCCTTATTCCGATCGTATTGATCGGAAAAGGGTTTCATGATATTTCGATTACATGGTTTATTGACATTCCGATTTGATTCTTTGTGTAGTATTCCGATTTGGCATTTTAGAGTATTCCGATCTGAGCAGTTTAGTATACATTCCGATTTGGTTAATTTCTTGACATTCCGATTGGGTTATGATCAGATTATTCCGACCAGCCCTTTCCGATCACACTTTCCGATGGGATACATTTCGATCGGATTCTGATTGGATTCTGATCGGGTATATTCCGATTGGTTGTTTGTTTTATTTTAATATTTTGTTTTAGTAAAAGTGTCAATTATTTTTTCTCGTTTTGTTTTTAGTCTATTTTAATATCATTTCGCATTTTTATTTGATTGTCAATTTACTTCTCGTTAAGTTTTAATTTTACCTCATTTCATTTCTCGTCATTTACTTTTAAAGTTTTAAATATTGCACCGTTTACGTTTCAACTAGTTTTAGTTTTAATTACTTGTCATTTATTTTAAAGTCTTGCACATTTAATTTACCAAAACCAAAAATATTATTTTCACCAAGAACAACTGAGTCGCACATTAAACCGGAAATCAATTCGAGAAGATACCGAGAAAACGAACTTTCAACATACAAAATCTCTTTATTAAATGGCGCCGCTGCCGGCTCTTTTCGTGAGGATTTACGGTTTTTTGTGAGAGACGCGTTGGCTTTTGGTATCCGTTCACTCGTGAACGTTATTTTTTCGTGTCTAAAATTTTCAAAAAAATCCAAAAACATTTAAAAAATCTATAAAATCATTTCTTTTTCAAAGTTTTGCACCAAAAATATTCTTCTTGCTCATCTATTTTTCTTTATGGATTCTTATGTCCATTGCGTCAGATGTAGGAGACGATTGTACGGGAACGACTCTTGTCAATGGTGTACATGTAAGCGGTGCGGAAACGATATCGACAACACACAATTCGGATTTTGTCCTTTGTGCAACTCGACTAATTCGTCCTTTTTGAACCCACCTCCTATTCCCTCGTGCATCTATTGTGGAAGCGATTCTCATTGGCATGTTTCGTGCCCGGTTCGATACCCGTATGGTCACGGGCAAGAACCGGGGTACAATTATGACTATGATAATAGCTATCCACAAGACGCACCCAGTCTTTCTCCTCAACCGTTTTGCAACAACTGTGGGGGTCCTCAGGATACTTCTTATTGTCAACCAATGAATTATTATGAGCAAAATCCGTGTGCTCAGTTTTCTTCACCAATGGATTATTATGAACCAAACCCGGTTTCTAATTCTTCTCAACCGATGAACTACTATGAGCCACAACCATGCTATAATTCAGGTTTTCAACACTTTAAGCCCCCACATCACACCCTCAATCATCAATCCTCTCAGCAAATTAGTCTTGACCAACAACTCACTTCTTTGAACCATATTCTAGAAGGTCTAGCTCAACTCCGAGCTGACTTGCATCAGGAAAGGCAACCGTTGCTTGATGTAGACGAAACCTTGAAAACCACCGACACCTTTTTGAGCCAATTTAGTCGTTTTCCCTTCTTTTCTACACCAAAATGTTTAATTACAGCGTGGGATAGAATTGGTGAAATTGAACATACTCAGGGCGATGAACAACAAAAGTTGCTGCATGAGCTTCTTAAATATGTGGAGGTTATCAAGGAAGAGTTAGCCGACTACGTCACTCCTAACTGGACTCGTCCCATCTATTATGATGATGACGACGACGATGATGTCTACACTTTCAACCAATCTTCTGAAGTTGCTGCTCCTACTCTCGATGTTCCTATTGCGTCTAAGGATCTAAATTCGTTGAATGAGCTTAGTGATGTTTGTCTCGACAAATTATTGGATGACGAGGTTTGTGATTCACCTGCTATGGAGCCTGAGGACGACGTTGCTCTTACGGAAGAGGTCGATCCTAATGATGACGATTTTTCTCCAAGCTATGAGAATTTCACTTTTGAAATTTCTTAATCTCCACCGGGAGATGCGGGCGATGACGATTTATTCTCTCCAGCTTACGAGAAGTTCACCGATGAACATGATCTTGTGGATAAGGTGTAAGACGTGCTTCTTCGCGATAGATTACGGAAAGTTCATCTTCTTATTGCTCAAATCGAAGAGTTGACTTCTCCTTCTCTTTCCAAGTCTTTACCTCCATCTATTCCTCCCGTTGAAGATAATGACCCATTGCTGGAAGAAATCGATATCCACTCCATCCCTCCAGGTATTGATGATTCTGACATGGAGGGGGGCATTATTTTTGATAATTTGCTACAGGAAGATATTGTCCCAAGTCCCCCTCCCGAGCACCTTTCATCCTCCCCTTTAGCCACTATCACGGAGGATGAGTGCTTTGACCCGGGAGGTGACATTAACTATGCTATGATTGATAACAATACGGCTTTGCCGCTTGCTCAGCATCCATTGTCTTTAGGGGAGGAAAATGTGCTTACTTTACCCACCCTACCTCCCGTGGATCTTGATTTCACATACTTTTCGTATGTTGAAAGGGTTTTTCTCCCATTCAAGACTTATCCCCTGGCCTCTTCTTTGTTGATGTCAACCGGGAACGAGGACAAGGTCTTTGATTCCGGTATTACATTCGAGGCTTCCCCATGGACCATTTAATTTGGGGACGAGTCAGGCTCGTGACTCGCTTAACAAAAACAAGCGCTTTTTGGGAGGCAACCCAATTATCTATCTATTTTCACCATAAGTGTAGGGGGAGCCCCGTGGTGTTTCTTGCTTTCTTTCTTATCATGTGCAGGGATTAGAGCTTCAAAGACACACTCTTGATGACTTTTGACGAACCGTGATTCCGTGTTCCCTTCTTCCCGGTTCTATCCTAAACTCTTTTCGATTCACTATTTTATATTTTTCAATATTAAAATAGGAATCTCTTTAGTTGTCTCTTCCTTAGCGAGATTTAAACAACGTGCACAATGTCCTAAGTGTAGGGGAGTTTACTCCCACATGCATAAACATTGAGGACAATGTTTGTAGGGGGGACTTCTATCGAAGTTAAGTGGCCTTTTCCTTGTATTTGTCCTCATTTTAACCGGAAAATCAATTTTTCGACATTTTTCAAAATTTTTGATCTATTTTGGCCTATTAGTTTTTCCTTTTGTATAGTTATTTTTCCTTCTTTGCTAGAATAAATGTTTAATAAAGTTGTTTTAGTTTTCAAACGTTGTGAATCTTTTGACTCAACCCGAGTTTACTTATCTAAGTTACTCTAGCTAGTATCCTTAACATGTTTAAGTCAAGTTTTGCTAGGCTTTTATATAGGGAGCTTTAAAACGCGAAAGTCTTAACTCTCACGGGTTAAGAACAAGAACTTTTCGCAAGTTCCTATAATTGATTCTAGAGGGTCGTTTATCAAGGGAACTTTAAAATGCGATTTCTAAACTTGAAAAGGTCTAAGAATTTGCAAGATCCTATAGACGACTCGAAAACCCAAAACTTTGATTTAATAGGCTAAACATCCACGAGTCTCATTCCTTGAGATTTTAAACTGTGGAGAACGAGAGATGATAGAGTCAATTATAAGTTTGGTATTTAATGTACGAGATTTTACTAGTTGAAAAAGTTCGTTTTTCTCGGTATCTTCTCGAATTGATTTCCGGTTCAAAGTGCGAATCAATTGTTCTTGGTGGAAATGAAAATGGTTTGGTTATCTATTAATAAGTAAAATGAAAATGTAAATTGCGATAAGTAAAAGGAATGCTGAAAGGAATGCTAAAAGGAATGCTAAAAGGAATGCTGATAGGAATGCTGATAGGAATGCTGATTGGAATGCTAATAGGAATGGTAATTGGAATGTTGATTGGAATGCTGATTGGAATGTTGATTGGAATGCTGATTGGAATGTTGATTGGAATGCTGATTGGAATGTTGATTGGAATGCTGATTGGAATGTTGATTGGAATGCTGATTGGAATGTTGATTGGAATACTGATTGGAATGTTGATTGAAATGCTGATTAGAATGCTGATTGGAATTTTGATTGGAATTCTAATAGGAATGCTAATTGGAATGTTGATTGGAATGTTGATTGGAATGCTGATTGGAATGCTGATTGGAATGCTAATAGGAATGTAAAAGGATTGCGAAAGGAATGCTGATTGAAATGTTGATTGGAATGCTGATTGGAATGTTGATTGGAATGCTGATTGGATTGTAAAACCCTTTTCCAATCAAGGTGATTGGAATACGTGATTGGAAAGGGGTTTACCCTTTCCGATCTAACTTTTTGATCCGAAAATTAAGCAAAAGCAATAAGCTATGGTTAATAAGCTCAAACTAAAACTTGCACGAATCTAAATCGAAATTGACTTAATAAGCATGAATAACAACTTATCAAACTTAAAAAATAAGCAAACTTTCAAATCAAACTTTTAAAAAGATGAACTTTTTAAGAAAACTTTAGATCAAATAAGCATTAAGATGAAAACAAATCAAGGATGAACATGAATCAAAGAGAAGCAAAGTAACAAAGGGAGAAGAAGATGATTAAAGATAAGAACTTGATTAAAAGAAAAGATTCCAAAATAAAAAGACTTACTTGAATTGAAGAAATTAAAAGTGCATAACATGAAATTAAATTGCAAGAAATTAAATGACAAGAAATGAAAATGGTGGAAGTGTGGCTTGTCAAGCCACCAACAACTTGAAAATTAACTAAGCCTAATATATATATAGGGGTGATTAGGGAGGAGCTTAGGAAGCTTCCTCCCTCTTTCCTCTTTTCCTTATTTGCACACTTAAGTCCTTTTCTTCTTAATTATTTGTTAATCTTGGACTTAATGACTTTGTCTCGGGATTTCTTTGAACTCGTCTTGAATTTTCTTCATAAATAAGACTCGAGTTCTTCGGCTTTTAGTAAACTTCCGTCTTTTGACTTTTTCTTCAATAAATCTTCAGAATTGGTCTTGGACTTCCGTTCTTTTTCCACTCTTGATCTTTCGACTTCATCTTTCGTCTTTTTCTTCGATAAAAGCCCGTGAATGCCGTGTTTTCTCCACTTTTCACCTTTTCGTCCTAAATCACAACAAAAACACAAACCACGCATAATTCCGACATAAATGACATAAAATACACGTTTTGGCTCGGTTATTATTGTAACTAAGTGGTAAAAAGGATGGGTGTTTTCACACCTATCAAATCCCCTACACTTAACCATTGCAATGTCCTCATGCAATGCATTAGTTACAAAGCACGTTTTACACTTTCCATCATAATCAACCTACCTTGGCCTTTATTAAACAACTAAGGAAAATAAAAAAGATAGAAAATAACAAGATGCAACAAGGAAGAAACTTGTAAAGAAATCTAAGACTTACATTAGGGCTTGTGTGTCATGAATGTTCATCACCCTCAAGTTTCACGTTCCCCATACCAAGCTTAAAAACAAGATCATTGTTAGTACAAGTTAGCATAACAAACATTTACTCATGTGGTTCAATTAATCACTTAAACTCCCTTATTCCTACGAGTATCTCTTATATTTTATTTTTGTCTTAGAATGATCATGACGATGCATTTTTGGACTTATTTCGATAGTTTATTTAGGCGGAAACCAAAGTAGGACGATTTGATCAATAGTTAGCTAAAGGGCAAAATCTCTTAAAGCTGCTTCTCGGGATATCAAAAAGTTCATATCTTGGCATAACTTGGTTCACGATTTGAGACCTTTCTCGGGCCGATATTTGGCATGTACTTCATACTTCATATCTTCGAGAGACGTTTTTGAGATAATGGTCTTCTCTTCGTTATAGAGTTTCTTCACTTGGAGACTTTTGAGGGGTACTCCAGCTTTGTTGACCACGACTTTATGATTATTTCTTCAATCTCTAATTGGGATTTTGAGATACAACGATCCGCCTCCTTTTCGGACTTGGATCTATTTATCCTCATACCTTTTTAGGGTCTTTTCAGATAGACTTCTCCATGATCTTTATGGGAGTTGATTGCTTTTCGTCGTGAGTCTTGATCCTTCATATTGATTTTGGGAATAATGCTTTTCACATCACTTTGGATCTTCAGCAATAAAATTGAATCCTCATGCCTTGTTAGGGCCTTTTCGGACTCGCCAATCTTCGCGCCCCGCTTCATAAGTTATGCCTTGGCTATGAACTCTTATCATTACCGAGCAACTTTTAAACGATCTTGGGCTAGAAGATAAGTAACTTTTCAAATCGTACGACCTTACTTATTGCATTTATTTATTTATAAGCGAGGGGAGAAAAAGATCATAATTAACTCACATAAGTTAATGAAATAATACCAAACTTGTAACCAACTCTATCATTTCTCGCTCTCCACAATTTAAAATCTCAAGGATAAGACTCGTGGATGCTTAGCCCAATAAACCAATTAAGGTCTACACGGTTAAGGATACTAGCTAGAGTGAACTTGGATAAGTAAACTCGGGTTGTGTCAAAAAATTCACAACGGGCCTAATATATCTAAGATAACTAAACTTGTTCAAAACATTTTATTAAAACAAGAGAAAAATAGCAAAAATAAAGGGAACTACAACTAGGCCAAAATAGATTAAAAATTTTGAAAAATGTCGAAAAATCGATTTTCCGATTAAAATGAGGAAAAATACAAGGAAAAGGCCACTTAACTTCGATAGAAGTCCCCCTACACTTAATATAAACATTGTCCTCAATGTTTAAGCATGTGGGAGTAAACTCCCCTACACTTAGGACATTGTGCACTTTGTTTAAATCTTGCTAAGGAAGAGACAACTAAAGAGATTCATATTTTAATATTGAGAAATATAAAATAGTGAATCGAAAAGAGTTTAGGATAGAACCGGGAAGAAGGGAACACGGAATCACGGTTCGTCAAAAGTCATCAAGAGTGTGTTTTTGAAGCTCTAATCCCTGCACATGATAAGAAAGAAAGCAAGAAATACCACGGGGCTCCCCCCTAAACTTATGGTGAAAATAGATAGATAATTGGGTTGCCTCCCAAAAAGCGCTTGTTTATATTAACCGAGTCACGATCCTGACTCGTCCCCGAATTAAATGGTCCATGGGGAAGCCTCGTATGTAATACCGGGATCAAAGACCTTGTCCTCGTTCCCGGAGGACATCAATAAAGGAGAGGCAGGAGGATAAGTCTTGAATGGTAAAAAGTTCCTCTCAATACCAGAAAAGCAAGTGAAGTCCAGATTGACGGGAGGTAGGGTGGGTAAGGGAATCACATTGTCATCCTCCAAAGACAATGGAGGCAGACCAATTGGCAAAGCCGTAGAAGTATCAATCATAGAATAGTCCATGTCACCTCCCGGGTCAAAGCATTTATCCTCATGGTCGTATAGAAGGAGTGTAGAAACTCGTTTGAGAAGACCACGATCAAGTACGAAACCATCATTCATTTGTGGGGATTGTTGATAAGTTAAATCCTCACGAATGTGGTAAACGTAATTCTCATAAGAGGAGTGTTGATTAGGTAACTCCTCGAGAATAGGATGTTTGGGCATGTGAGTTGGTTCGTCATTATTTTGAAAAATAAGATGTTCCAACTCATCAAGTTCGGCATCGATGTTGGAAAAGTCGACCTCGCTTGTAGGTGGAAGCGGAGGCAAAAGAGCTAGCTCTCGGTCGATAATTTCCGCAATCTCTGGCTCGAAGACGAAATCATCATACTCACCACATGTTGAACTCTCGTTGGGAGGATCAAATATCGTATGTGGAGTTGTGAGTATGTGATCATTGACTAGCGAAGCAAACTTGTCCGTAAGCTCCACAAAAGTCGGCACATCACACAAATTTTCCGGAACACCCGCAGGCTCACTTGGGATGACGACAAGTTCCTCGACACTAGACTTTAGGGATTTGTTCGATTCCATAGCCGAGATAATGTCAAGATGCTGATCCTCCATTATGAGAGAGCCAACGGGCTCCTCGGGTGTGATAGCAATAGACGAAGGAGGAAGGGGAGAAGTTTTGCTTTGCTTTAGAAATTCCTCCTCGTCGAAAATAACCTCAATATCGTCATCGTTCTCCTCATTACCTAAAGGGCCAATAATAAGCTCAGGGATATGAGTGCTCGTCTGATCTCGCTGCTGTAAAAATGACTTCATATAAGTTTGCAGCGTGTGTAAAAGCTCTTTGCTTTGTTCTTGAAAAGCTACAGCAAGATCGTTTCTTTGTTCTTGAAAGGTTGTAGCAAGATCGTCAATTGGTTCTTGGTAACTCATCCCGTGACGAGGTTGATGATCAATTGGGTATTGCAGGGGTTGGTCAAAACTGGAAGGGGTATAATTATAGTAATTGTGATCCCCTGTAGGACAGTGAAAACTTTCGTGAGGACCCCCATAGTTGTTGCAAAACGGGTGAGGAAAAAGACTGGGTGCGTCTTGTGGATTGCTATTTCATTGTCATAATTGTACCCCGGTTCTTGCCCGTGACCATACGGGTATCGAACCGGGCACGAAACATGCCAATGAGAATCGCTTCCACAATAGATGCACGGGGGAACAGGATGTGGGTTCAAAAAGAATGAATTAGTCGAGTTGCACAAGGGACAAAATCCGAATTGTGTGTTGTCGATATCGTTTCCGCACCGCTCACATGTACACCATTGACAAGAGTCGTTCCCGTACAATCGTCTCCCACACTCGACGCAATGGACATAAAAATCCATAAAGAAAGATAGATAAGCAAGAAGAATATTTTTGGTGCAAAACTTTGAAAAAGAAATGCTTTTATGATTTTTCAAATGTTTTTGGATTTTTTTGAAAATTTTTGGACACGAAAAATAACGTTCACAAGTGAACGGGTCCCAAAAGCCAACGCGTCTCTCACAAAAAATCTTTAATCCTCACGAAAAGAGCCGGCAGCGGCGCCATTTTAATGTACGAGATTTTACTAGTTGAAAAAGTTCGTTTTTCTCGGTATCTTCTCGAATTGATTTCCGGTTCAAAGTGCGACTCAATTGTTCTTGGTGGAAATGAAAATGGTTTGGTTATCTATTACTAAGTAAAATGAAAATGTAAATTGCGATAAGTAAAAGGAATGCTGAAAGGAATGCTAAAAGAAATGCTGATAGGAATGCTGATAGGAATGCTGATTGGAATGCTAATAGGAATGCTAATTGGAATGTTGATTGGAATGCTGATTGGAATGTTGATTGGAATGCTGATTGGAATGTTGATTGGAATGCTGATTAGAATGTTGATTGGAATGCTGATTGGAATGTTGATTGGAATGCTGATTGGAATGTTGATTGGAATGCTGATTGGAATGTTGATTGGAATGCTGATTGGAATGCTGATTGGAATGTTGATTTGAACGCTAATAGGAATGCTAATTGGAATGTTGATTGGAATGTTGATTGGAATGCTGATTGGAATGCTGATTGGAATGCTAATAGGAATGTAAAAGGAATGCGAAAGGAATGCTGATTGGAATGTTGATTGGAATGCTGATTGGAATGTTGATTGGAATGCTGATTGGAATGTAAAACCCTTTTCCAATCAAGGTGATTGGAATACGTGATTGGAAAGGGGTTTACCCTTTCCGATCTAACTTTTTGATCCGAAAATTAAGCAAAAGCAATAAGCTATGGTTAATAAGCTCAAACTAAAACTTGCACGAATCTAAATCGAAATTGACTTAATAAGCATGAATAACAACTTATCAAACTTAAAAAATAAGCAAACTTTCAAATCAAACTTTTAAAAAGATGAACTTTTTAAGAAAACTTTAGATCAAATAAGCATTAAGATGAAAACAAATCAAGGATGAACATGAATCAAAGAGAAGCAAAGTAAGAAAGGGAGAAGAAGATGATTAAAGATAAGAACTTGATTAAAAGAAAAGATTTCAAAATAAAAAGACTTACTTGAATTGAAGAAATTAAAAGTGCATAACATGAAATTAAATTGCAAGAAATTAAATGACAAGAAATGAAAATGGTGGAAGTGTGGCTTGTCAAGCCACCAACAACTTGAAAATGAACTAAGCCTAATCTATATATAGGGGTGATTAGGGAGGAGCTTAGGAAGCTTCCTCCCTCTTTCCTCTTTTCCTTATTTGCACACTTACGTCCTTTTCTTCTTAATTGTTTGTTAATCTTGGACTTAATGACTTTGTCTCGGGATTTCTTTGAACTCGTCTTGAAATTTCTTCATAAATAAGACTCGAGTTCTTCGGCTTTTAGTAAACTTCCGTCTTTTGACTTTTTCTTCGATAAATCTTCAGAATTGGTCTTGGACTTCCGTTCTTTTTCCACTCTTGATCTTTCGACTTCATCTTTCGTCTTTTTCTTCGATAAAAGCCCGTGAATGCCGTGTTTTCTCCACTTTTCACCTTTTCGTCCTAAATCACAACAAAAACACAAACCACGCATAATTCCGACATAAATGACATAAAATACACGTTTTGGCTCGGTTATTATTGTAATTAAGTGGTAAAAAGGATGGGTGTTTTCACACCTATCAGTATTCTTTCGTGAATTTATGTGAGTTAATTATAAGCCTATTCTCCCATCGCTTGTTAATAAATTTATCTACAATAAATAAGGTTGTATGATTTGAAAAGTTACTTAGCTTCTAGCCTAAGATCGTTTAAAAGTTGCTCGGTATGGATTAGAGTTCATAGCCAAGGCATAACTTATTGAAGCGAGATGCGAAGATTGGCGAGTCCGAAAAGGCCCTAACAAGGCACGAGGGCTACATTTTGTTGCTAAAGATCCCAAGTGATGTGAAGAATCATTTATCGAAAATCAATATGAAGGATCAAGACACACGACGAAAAGAAAATACTCCCCAAAAGTCATGGAGAAGTCTATCCGAAAAGACCCTAGCAAGGTATGAGGATAAATAGATCCAAGTCCTAAAAGGAGGCGGATCGTTGTATATCAAAGTCCAAAATAAAGACTGGAGAAAAATGAGGAAGTCGTGGTCCAAGTATGAATCTCTCAAAACTTCAAGTGAAGAAATTCTATTATGAGGAGAAGACCATAATTTCATGAACGTCTCTCAAGGTTTGAAGTATGAAGTCGCTGCCAAATATTGGTCCGAGAAAGGTCTCAAATCGCGAAGCGAGTTATGCCAAGATATGAACTTTATGACGTCCCGAGAAGCAGTTTTAAAAGATTTTGTCCTTTAGCTAACTATTGATTAAATCGTTCACTTTATTTTCGGACTAAATAACTATCGAAATAAGTCAAAAATGCATCCTCGTGATCATTCAAGACAACAATAAAATATAAGAGATACCCCTAGGAATAAGGGAGTCTAAGTGAATAATTGGCCCACATGAGTTCGTGTTAGTTTACTAACTTATAATAACAATGATCTCGTTTCTAAGCTTGGTTTGGAGAAAGTGAAAACTTGAGGATGATGATCATTCACGACCTTTCCAAAACCCAAGGTATGTTTTTGATTTCTTTACTTTGAATGTTTATAGTATTCTATCTCTTTAATAAAGGCCAAGGTGGATTGATTGTGATGAAAAATGTAAACGTGCTTTGTAACTAATGCATTGCATGAGGACATTGCAATGGTTAAGTGTAGGGGATTTGATAGATGTGAAAACACCCATCCTTTTTACCACTTAATTACAATAATAACCGAGCCAAAACGTGTATTTTATGTCATTTATGTCGGAATTATGCGTGGTTTGTGTTTTTGTTGTGATTTAGGACGAAAAGGTGAAAAGTAGAGAAAACACGGCATTCACGGGCTTTTATCAAAGAAAAAGACGAAAGATGAAGTCGAAAGATCAAGAGTGGAAAAAGAACGGAAGTCCAAGACCAATTCTGAAGATTTATCGAAGAAAAATTCAAAAGACGGAAGTTTACTAAAAGCCGAAGAACTCAAGTCTAATTTATTGTAGAATTATGAGACGAGTTCAAAGAAATCCCGAGACAAAGGCATTAAGGTCCAAGATTAACAAAAGATTAAGAAGACAAGGGCTTAAGTGTGCAATTAAGGAAAAGAAGAAAGAGGGAGGAAGCTTCCTAAGCTCCTCCCTAATCTCCCTATAAATAGATTGTTATGTTTTCATTTTCATGTTGTTGGTGGCTTGACAAACCACTCTTCCACCATTTTCATTTCTTGTTAATTAATTTCTTGCAATTTAAATTCTTGCTATGCACTTTTAATTTCTTCAATTCAAGTAAGTCTTTTAATTTTGGAATCTTTTCTTTTAATCAAGTTCTTATTTTTAATCATCTTCTTCTACCTTTCTTATTTTGCTTATCTTTGATTCATGTTCATCCTTGATCTTATTTCATCTTAATGCTTATTTGATTTAAAGTTTTCTTAAAAGTATTTGTCTTTTTAAAAGTTTGATTTAAAAAGTTTGCTTATTTAAAGTTTTGAAAATTTGTTGATTGTGCTTATTTAGTATATTTCACTTTTAATTCGAGGTAGTCTTGGTGTGAGCTTATTCCTATAGCTTATTACTAGCTTTTTCTCTCGAATCCCACTTATATCGGAAAGGGTAAACCCCTTTCCGATCAGTCATTCTGACCAGCACCCCTTATTCCGATCGTATTGATCGGAAAAGGGTTTCATGATATTCCGATTACATGCTTTGTTGACATTCCGATTTGATTCTTTGTGTAATATTCCGATTTGGCATTTTAGAGTATTCCGATCTGAGCAGTTTAGTATACATTCCGATTTGGTTAATTTCTTGACATTCCGATTGGGTTATGATCAGATTATTCCGACCAGCCCTTTCTGATCACACTTTCCGATGGGATACATTCAGATCGGATTCCGATTGGATTTCGATCGGGTGTATTCCGATTGGTTGTTTGTTTTATTTTAATATTTTGTTTTAGTAAAAGTGTCAATTATTTTTTCTCGTTTTGTTTTTAGTCTATTTTAATATCATTTCGCATTTTTATTTGATTGTCAGTTTACTTCTCGTTAAGTTTTAATTTTACGTCATTTCATTTCTCGTCATTTACTTTTAAAGTTTTAAATATTGCACCTTTTACGTTTCAACTAGTTTTAGTTTTAATTACTTGTCATTTATTTTAAAGTCTTGCACATTTAATTTACCAAAACCAAAAATATTGTTTTCACCAAGAAAAACTGAGTCGCACATTAAACCGGAAATCAATTCGAGAAGATACCGAGAAAACGAACTTTCAACATACAAGAGAGGAGAATAATCACTTGGTCGAATATAAACAATTTCACCAGGAAGATCGAGTTCTTTCACCTCTACAATTTGGTAAAGCGGCTTCGCCTCCTCGCTTTTGTTCAATATAAATAAATAACTAATTTAATGAAGATTTATAGCATCATTCAAGTAAATACAGAATTTTAGGTTCCATTAACCGAAAGAAGAAAAGTTACGGCGTCCATGAAGAGGACAAAAATACACCGGGTGACATACTCTCATTATCAAGTAATAGTGAAGTAGCAATTCAAAATAAAGGACGGTCTCATACCATAGACAATATTAAAACGAAAAATCACATGACTATCCAAGTTCAGATATAGACTCGCAAAATTAAGGAAGTGATGTCGTACGATCGGACCATCGTGACTCGATATATTAGATATACATCTTTATAAAATAATATACAAGTAGGCGTGTGTTGTATAATCCAGTTGCGTATTATAATTTGTGTTACCTTGTATATTGTAAAGCGATCATTTGCATATTTTTAATTTGGGTTACACCATTAAAGAATTTATACCTTTCATTTCTCAATCTTTACGAAGTTTTTATTTCTGGAAAAATTACAATCTCTAGGTAATTATTAACATTTGTAGATGCGGTGACTCGGTCATTATAATCTGTAAAATAATTAGTTTTGAAAATATACATACTTGTGTCAAAATCTCAATAATGTTCATATCTTATGTACCAAAAACGTACATAGTAAGAATTTTCAAAGTTTTACATTATTATTATTACAACTTATCTTATTTCGTATATACAAATATCCATCATGACTCAAACTAGTCCAATTAACTCTTAAAATCAACCTTTGACTTTTTATTATACGTAAGTCTTCCTTAAAACTGATTTATTAAATCATATTCACGCGATTCGACTCAAATGCTAAAGAAGTTTCACGTAGTATTATTTCGCATAAATTACTGATTTTAGTCGACACTTGAATCTCGATGATAATAATAAAATAATAAATAATTAAGATGCTTATTTCAATAATTCAAAGATATATAAAATTCAACTTTTAATCATTAGCCCATTATCAAACGATTTTAAAATTAACACATCTCGCAGTAGAGTAAAATGACGTTCCATCAACGTTCAATAATTCCTTTCAAGCGTTATAATTTCTCACTTAAAGTGTACATTTTTTATTTTGTCCCAATTTATTCACTACAACAAGTGACGAGTTCTAGTTTATACCAACGCATTCATAAATATAATTTGACCTTATGTTTAAAATAAAACCAGTTTTACAAAATCTCTAACTCCAAAACACATGACCAATTTTTCTACTCATTTTCTGTATTAAAAGATACGCCAAAAGTTTGCTATATTGACCCGAAAATTAATTCATACCAAGCCCATAGCTACACATACTCGATAGTCATATCGTAAATTTTACCAATAACTCCTTTTTCAATTTATATTAAACAAATTCTTGACAGTTCCATCACAAGCTTCTAGTATCAAATTATTAATATATGAAAACAAAGATTTTACGAGTAATATAAATTACTTATTACGATTTACCAACCAAGGTTGAAAGAGAAATTATTTCACCTTTTCACTTTACTCTCTACACGAATTTTACTTGTTACAAGATGCCTCATACGTCATTTTTAGCCAAAAGTTTCATTCCCAAATATTAAATATGTAAAACAGTTTATGTTTAAACCATTCAATCAACAAAGTTTAGTGCTTACTTAACTCACACAAATGCCGTACCTCTTCATATATACTATCAAATTTAAAATAATAAGACAACAAGAACAAAAATGAAATAAACGAAGCGAGAATACGTATGTCAACTAAATGTTGTTATCGGCCTCGGATGAGTCTCGAAATCGTACTCCACAAAATTAACACAAAAACCAACCAAATTCCAAATTATCGCGATTGATCACAACACTAGACTATTTTAAAACACATCTTTAAGTTCAAGTAGAATAGTAAACAACGATTAAATGGCAACACGCCTCAACCACGTTTTATAACATACATATGTGATTCGTCGCTACGATGTACGCATCGTTGATTGTACTTCGTCTATATTATAGTTACGCCAACTAACATATCAAACCCATAAGGAATAAAGGAAATAAAGTAATACGTAAGTAAATTACGTTTCAAAAGAAAATGTCCAAAATGACACATCACGGTGCGATAACGACAATCAAGATCAATCTAGTCAATATACAATATGTTACGAAGAATTATTTACGTATCTAGAATATCAAACGAGGTTCATATTCGGTTATCCGAACAATAAATTAATTATCAAGATTGATAATTTGCGGTGAGGCCGAATTCTCAACAAAACCGCATTATAACATGTACGGTAATCACTCAAGGACCATTGCTTCACGTGCAATTCCTTTAAATACCATAGTATATACATATTTATACATAAAATCATTCCTACATACACGTAAGATTACAACGCGGTGTTGCCATGTAATGCAATGTAGCCCGTATGTCAATTACATGCAACATATAAGATAATCTTACAAGAATTTGCAAATTACGATGATAAGTACTCAACGTACACAACAATATATCTCAATATATATCAAAGTATTTACTTACTAAATACTAGAGAATTCATGTCAATTTGAGGGATACATCTAAAATATAAAGCAATGCTAAAGAAATCTTACCGGAGCCATGCAGGATAGTTGTGTGCTTGGACAATTTCTTACGACACCAAAAGTTATAGTTTAGGATTTTTCAAAATGACCTAGTTCTCTATAACTCATGGCTCTGATTACCAATCTATAACACCCCCACAAATGCTATGCGCAGCGGAACTACAACATTTGGGTGCTACGTAGTTATCATCACACATAATCTATATTAAACGACTCAAGAGACGTAAAAGTTTAAACATAAATTAAAGATTGATTAAAACATCAAAGTTTACAGTTTTCCAAATCCCAAGATAATACAAAACAGAGTTTGCGTTTAGTCCCCATTGAATCTCAACCCAAAAGTACATTTTAGTTCACATGACATAATAATAAATATTTAAGTGTTAAAAGGGGAGGAAAAACAAAGTAGACCACCAAGCCACAACAACTTCCATCCTCGCATGCTTCGCTGCTATCAATCTTGGTTACCTGAAACACATGCTTAAAACTGTCAACACAAAGGTTGAGCGAATCTATAGGTTTATCAAATCATAGGTTGAACATAAGTATTAAAACCAATCATGATCATTCAATAGCATTGTCGTATATACAATCTATTATTCAAGGATATTATCTTTAGCAACAGCTAATAATTGTGTTTAAGCTCGTGACACTAATCCGTTAACTCAATCACCCGCGTACAAAGACCGGCATGATTTAAGTGAAACCAGTGCCCCTTCTAAAGGCATTAGTTGTAATTATACCTTATTTCTTATCACAAGTTATCCGTCCGCAGAGGGTACTCAACGTACTAGCTCTCGTCTCGGATAGGGTCGTCAACCCCATAGTAATATCAATTGTATATGCGGCTATCTCCAACCCACACAAGGGCAAGACAATAGTTAATAGTTCACGAATTTAGGGACTTTTACAACTAGGTACTCAACACAATTCAAGGCAACATTCGGGTCCAACAATCATTCATGACTTATGTTCTTTTCATTTAAA
The DNA here is from genome assembly GCA_025667525.1 of Glebionis coronaria. Taxonomy (NCBI): domain Eukaryota; kingdom Viridiplantae; phylum Streptophyta; class Magnoliopsida; order Asterales; family Asteraceae; genus Glebionis; species Glebionis coronaria. Next base: position 26,183 of record JANFOE010003105.1, on the reverse strand, counting down.
TAGCATGCATCCCCCTCGCGGGTAAAAACGTTTGAAATAAGTTAAAGAGCGAGGCTATAGACTCACCTGGCGTAGTAGTAGTGGTTCTAGTGAAGACGTAACGAGAAATGTCACCGACGATGTGGATGCCCGGGAAAATCAAACACTTGACCTAAAAGTCAAAGTACGAAAACCAAATCAATACACCGCGTACATAATTGTACTAAACACACGCAAATCGAAACACTTAATGCTTATGAAAACTCACGCCAAAACCAAACAAGTAGTTGTTACTAGACTTATACCATTTACCTACGTATTTAAAGTGATTCTCATTTTATAAATTTGCCGATACTTACCAAAAGTACGGGCTGTTTCCTACGACTTAAGCACTTGTATAAGATTCAAGAAAATTCACAAAAATATCTCATGACCTGTATAAAACCCATATTTATTCCCATGAAAAGTTTTCACTTCTATGACTCGTTACACATCACATTTCTAAACATACACTTTTAGGACTGATTTTGCACGTTGGACTTGTTTGACCCATTTAAAATACACCATTGACCAATCCGACACCTAAGTCTAAAATTAGACTCACAAATGCAGGTTTGAAACAAAAAATTAACTTTCATTCATTTACCAAACTCTATCTATGGTCCCCTGGATTTGACCTAAAACCAAACACAATTTCGGATTGTGTTGATTCTCATCTCCCGGTACACGAACTTTCAAAATATCATAACTTTTGACTCGTTTGGAGTCGTAAGCTCTACCTTATACCAAAACGAAGCTAAGACAAAGCTCTTCAACTCTATCTTATGTTTATGGCCTGCTTACCAAGTTAAACCCACGAAAAACATGCTTGAACAATCTTGTCTAAAATCACCCTTCCAAAATCATTCCAAAACTTGTTTCCAATCCATTCTAACGACACCTAGCCCTAACTTAACCACTCATGACCATTCCTAAACACCTTAATCAGTCCCTAACACCTAGGATATCAAATCCACTCAAAAACCCATTTACCAAATCAAGCATGCAACATGTTTAACTAATTCAAACACACCTAAAACATCAATCTAAACACAAACCCATAAGAAAAATCATAAAACACCATGAACCCACAAAACCCCCATAAATTCGTGGGTTTAGGGGCTGTAGAACACAAAAATCATAAACCCCATCTTGTTTTATAGATTATTTAACATTACCCAATCACCAATTAAACGAATTAATGATTTAATTACATCAAAACACATTTTTGAAAAATCTTTGATTCTTGGAAAAATCAAGTTGTTGCATGTTGGATTAAAGGGTGTAAGAACACTTACAATGATTAATTAGGATGTGGTCTAAGCTTGGATTTAACCAAAACAAGTTGGAAAATTTTTTATGGTGGTTTAGGGGTGGTGGTGGTGATGTCGTAGGCTAGAGAGAAAGGGAGGAGGAGAAGAAATTTTTTTTTTTTGAATGATTTTTGGTTGTGTGTTTTTACTTCCTCCCATTTTGTAGAAATTTGAGGGGCTTGTTTTGTCAAATGGGCTTTCTTTTGGCCTTATATTTAAATGACCATTTTAAAGAGCGAGAATCTACTTACTAGTCGGTTTTGAAAATTTACGGGAGTCGGGTTTCGCCCCGAACACTTGAAAATACTTTTAAATGGTTCAAACGCACACAAAACGAATATACACATGGTTTCGACTCGACTTAACACGTAATAAAAATAAAATCTCGAAAAACTCAAATATCGATCAATCGATAATAAAAGGTAAATTTTGGGCATCCGTCGGTATCGTAGTCGTCATCGGTTCTTCTTAAATCGTCAAATGTTAAATTTACGACCTTAAACGTTGGTTTCAACTTGAACCGTCAAATATATAGCAAACGAAATTTCTTAAAAATTTCAAAAATATTCGTAAAATAGGATTAAATAAATGACGTTAGGCTCGGGATATCACATCCTCAAGTGAGTCGCAACTTAAGAGGGATGCTCATACTGAACAGCTCTTGAGACAATAGCTTAACATCATATGGCACATTCACGGGTATCACAATATAATATGTATGAATGATTCACACGACTTATAGAATAAGAAATATAGATGATTAAGATCAAGATTAAAACTAAGAATGGAATATTAGATTAGATGAAGAAGAACTAGAAAGATACAAGGTAGATGATTCTAGTGAGAGAAACTAAGGAGAGTTTCTCTCTCTAAAACAAGAAGAAGAGAAAAGATACAATGGGAGACACACACACAAATGAGGATGGTTATGCCTTTTATACTAAGGCTTACATGAATAGGAGGCCTTCCTCATTTGTGTGTTCGGGACTAATTCCCGTTTCATGCATAATAATGACATAGAACTCTCGACACTGTTGAATAGCATTTTCCACGAGCTTCGTAACGGTATATTATATGACCATCACTTTAAATACTTCTAACAATCTCCCCCTAAGGGGTGGTCATATAATATGTGACTTCACTTCTTTGACCATCACTTTAAATACTTCTAACAATCTCCCCTTAAGTGGTGGTCATGTATTATGTGACTTCACTTCTTTGTTGATGCAGACTTTGAAGCTCGTTGTCTTAAGAGTTCTTTCATCGTTCCTTTCATGACTTGTGATATTAGATCTTTGATCTTTGCCTTGACTTGATCTTGGAACTTTGCCAGCTTGTGTTCTTGTGTCTTTACCCACATACTCATGTTTTTTGTTGAGATGAAAGCTTGTTAACAATCTCCCTTGATCATCAGAGTAGCGGAAGTCTTTGCCTTCAGATGTTCTTGAGCTTTCTTCATTTAAATGAGCATGTGATCTTGAATTTCGACGCCACCGTTTTCATTCCTCCGGTTTCCCGTTATACAGTAAGAATAATGTACCTGTGATTAGGTAAGTTCAAAGAACTTCCTTGACAGGGTTTCCGGCTGTGGTAGCCGTTCTCAATACTTGAATATATCGAACGATAATTCAAAGTAAGGAGTGAATCATGCAGTTCCATTCTGCTGATTAAGTCGTCAATTCAATTTCCTGGAACAAGTTTGAATCAATTAAGAATCAAACCATCGTTGCTTTCCAGTTGACACAAGTTTGATTCATATAGAATCGCACAAGTTACCTACCGCAGTGCTGTTTGATGATGACACTGGAAGGATTTCCATTCGTCACTGTAAATACTGAAAAGTATTACTCTGAATGTTCTGGCAAGATCATAATGATATTGCGTCGAGACCTGGAACGAGTTTGAATCAATTAAGAATCAAGCCACTGTTGCTTTCCAATTAACATATGTTTAATTCAAGTGAATCTTACATATGACCTACCGCAGTGCTGTTTGATGTTAACACTGGAAGGATTTCCATTCATCACTGTGAATACTAAAGAGTATCACTCTGAATGTTCTAGCAATACCACAAGGATAGAGCGTAGGACTCTGTAAATCATCGCTTGTGTTCTAATGATGAACAACAATTGATCTATGGAATAAGTGTCCTAATGATATTTTTGATGAATCTCGTTGGCTCTAGACTCTATAAGTGCACGTTTATTTGGTGATCGGAGGCTGGAGCAGACTGCCACCTATTCAATATCTACTATCTCGGAGTGAGAAAGTTGATAGAAATGAGTTGAACTCCGTGACAATAAAACAAACTTCTTTTGAGAGAAGCTTGAGTAGGCTGGGAAGGGTTGTGCATTGCATCACTGGGTCCATGATTCTTTGTCTTCAGTATCAGAAATCATCAAAGTGATTCTGATAATAGATGTATTGACCCGGTTTCTGCCTAAGTTGTATGGAGGGCTTCTTTCTTTACACCCTGTATCCTTACATTTCTTTTTCATTCTTCAACCCCTTCAATGCTTACCAAGACGTCATAACTAGCACCTTGTTGTGATTGTTCCAGTGCTAGCTTAGTCATTAGTCGGCATTTTTCCCGTACACTCAACTACTCTATCTTTCCTAAGGACTTCTAAGTTCTAATGGATTGTCCCTGGGAAGATCCCTCCGGTTCTGGTTGGATCATAGGACGAATACCTAACCACCTTTTGACACCAATACCATCGTGAATTTATGTGTTGAAGGGTATAGATATCGTAACCGGAAAAATCATTTGAAAATGCAGTCAAGGTGTTGATGAAATCAATGTTTACACCTTGAAAGTTTTCTATATCACCAAAAACGCTCCCCTACATATGTGCATCATAAAAGGAGTGATTTTTGCACATATTAGGAAGAGAAAGCACTTATATCAAAGATCTTATTCAAGATAACATATTTTAAACACTATTCTCCCCCTCAAAAATTGCATGAAATTGAAATTTTTGTGAAACTAGTAATGAAACATGGAGAGAATAATGTGTCATGAAACTTTGGAACAAATGTTTATAAAAACATTATACTCCCCCTCGAAAAGAAATTGTATTTGAATATGGGAGTATATGAGCACATTGTTTTGAAATACTTTGAAAAATTATGCTCAAAAGTCCGAGAAAAATTGTGTTCATGAGCTTAAAACTTTGAATGTGTTGATAAAAGCTCATGACCGAGAAAAGCGAATTTCTCGTTGTTGAGGATAAGTCAACGAATTTCCTTTCTTTTGGGGACCGGGTTACAGTCTGACATGTGACTATAAGCCATTATGTTGAGCTCAAAACTTTGAATGTTTTGTGACAAGCTCAACCCGAGATAGATTTCTCTACCCGTTATTAGGATAAGTTATCTTTAAAGATACACTCGCCTTTATTTGAAGTTCGAGTTACAGTCTGACATTTAACTGTAAGTCGTTTACATGAGCTTAAAACATGGAATGTTTTTATCGGAAGCTCATGACCGAGAAAAATGAATTTCTCGTTGTTAAGGATAAGTTATCATCCGTGATCAACTTTCCTTTATTTGAGGCACGAGTCACAATCTGAGGTAATTGCAAATCATATGAAGAAAGGGTAAATGACATGTTTAAAAAACATTTGAACTTTCATTCGAGCTTTATGTACACACCCGTGTCGTTATTGAGCGACATTTCTAGGCACGTCCATATTATCGAAACTGAAAGACATGTCAAGAAGAATATTTTTGGTATTTTTGAAAGATTTTTTTGTTTTTTGTTTTGTTTTTATAGGTTTTATATTTTTGTATTTTGATTTTCAATATTTTTTAAAATAATCCAAAATAGACCTTTGTACAGCAGAAGAGGGTGATGTTGAATGTACAGAATTGGAACCCTTTGAAGAAATGGATTCAGAATCCGCTGAAGTACCTGCAATGACAGAAGAAGAATTTGCACAAATACTAGTGTTAGGAGTAACAAATGCATTTTCTACATTCAAAACACTCGCATTAGTGCTAGAGCAAGTGTCATCACTCTTCTTGGTAGGAATCCACTTAAGACCGACTTCCTTGAAGATCCTACCCGTTGGTTTCCACTGAAGACTAGATCTAGGAGTAGTGTTCTCTTGCACAGCGGAAGACTTCTTTGGAGAGAAACTAGGTCCTGCATTGATCCGCCTTGAGGATTTCTTGTCATTGCTCTTCTTTGTGACGGGTAATGATCTCCTTGTTGTCGTATGGGATTCTGCATTCTTTCTTTGTGTGAAGGCACGAGAGTTTACCTCATAGAGGTATTGCAAAATGCAATGAGCATGATTTCCATGGTGAATGCCCTTTTTGCACGTGGGGCATACAGGGAGTTTGGGATTCTCGAAAGGTCTTGTGTACCTAGGGTTTGTTGACCGTCCAGGCACTATGTTCGAAACATGGCTTCTCATTGGTGATTGCCAATTCCTAGGTTGTTGGGAAGGGGTCCTAGGTTTTGGTTGATTACCATTAGGTGTGTGTTGAACTCTAGCGGTTGTTGGTTTACTAGGTTTTGAATACACATGGTTTACTTTCTGAATGTTCCCTTTTTGCTTACCATCCCCTAGGTTTTTGGTTTGATCAATGTCATTTGACCCATTAGATTCCTTTGTGGGCGTAAGAGTCACACACTTGGGATTACTCTTAGGAGTAGTGCAAGGTGCATTCACAAAGTTGTGTTTAGCAAGAGTGGGTTTTCTAAATGGAGGAACATAGGGTGAGATGGCTGGTTTTGGTACAGTCGATGGCACATCGGTATTAGGAGGTAACCTAGAAACATTAGAAGGCGGTTTTCCTAAGATAGATGGCTTTGGTAATTTGTATGCATTGGGTTGTCTAACAACTGATTTTAGAACCTTAGGTTCCACAGTTTTTCCACCCATCTTTCCAACAAGTTTCTGCAACTCAGCAATCGCGATGTCTTTGTCTTGCAACTGAGCTTTCAGATCAGAAATATCCTTACTCTTTTCATTCAATTCACGAAATGATTCAGAGAGTTTTACTTGTAAATTACTGTCATTAGGAACTTTTCCAACTTTGGTTTGCAAAGCAAGTTCAAGAGAATGACAATGTTTATGAAGAAAATCATATCGGTGTTGAAGAATCGTGAACTCTTTTTGATTAACATTTGTTGAAGGCTCACTATCGCGACATTCACCTCCTAACTGAGCTTGTAGATGTTCGATAGTTTGTTGCAGTTCATTGTAAGCTTTATCATATGAGAGTTTGTCATCCTTACATTCATCACATTTTTTGACATATTTATTCCAAAGATCGGTGAATTCGTTGTCCTTTTTGATGACATAAGACTCCATTTTCTCTTTCGTACGATCAAGCTCATTTTGGAGGGTTTCATTGTCTGACACAGAGATGTTTACCGCAACGGGGTTACTATCAATATAATCACCACTGTCACTTGCTTTCGAGAGACATGCAAGGTCGCTTTCTAAAACTTTAATTCTATCAAGAGATTCATCAGCCTCCTTCGCCAAAGATTTAAAGTCTTCAACAAATTTGGCTAGTTCTTTTAGAAAAGCGTTCTCAAGATTGCCTATCGTCGCATCAACTTGATTAATAATCGGACTGATTTCAGTATGAAGCACTTTTTGTAACTCGACATGAACGGGTGATGTAAAGTTTCCTCCAGTTATTTTGGCGTTAACAACCCGTTTGAGAATGACAAAATTATCTTTGAGCTCGTTTAGATACCTACGTGTGATACTCGGTTTCGGAGGGTCATCCGAAAATTCCTCACTAGGTAGCAAAAGCATTTCAGAACTCGTTTTTTACCGAACAAAAACAGTTGGAGGATTAACTATCGGATAATAAACAGGTGTCACTTCTTTGTTAAGCTTTTGCATTTTTAAACGAGTCTCTACAGCAAGTTCGGTAGTTTCCTCAGAATCATGCACAGTAGGAGGATCATGCTCATCAGACAAGAGCACACTACCATTATATAAGGTTTCATTTGTGGCCTGAACTTGCTTAAGGTATCCTGGATTAGGAGGAAGGGGACAACCTAAGGCCAATTTGTATCGAGTGTAGTTTATCTCATTCACTTTTGGTGCGAGCATATTTATTGTTTGCATAGTTTGGCCACGTTTTACCAAAAGGTTGTCTAATTCCCTAATCCTATCCTGAGCTTTGCAAAAATCCTCAAGAAGCCCATCTTCTCGAATTTTGAAATCATGTTTCAGCTTTTTTCGTTCTTCTTTTAACTCCAAAATGGTAGATTTTTCAGTTGAAAGCTGTTTATTAAGAGATGTGATTTCATCATTCAATTCGCTTATTTTTTTAGCACTACTCAAATGTAAGGCATTTAATTTCTTAGTGGTGCATTTTTCTTGATAAACCGATGTAGCATGAGCTTGTTCAAGTTCCTTGATTTTAGCAGATGAATCTCAAAACTTTTCTCCCGTTCCTTATATCCCGCAAGCTCAGTGGTCAATTTGGCATTAGTTTCTCTGAACTTATTATTAACCACATTCGCATGAGCAACATCCTTGGCAAGCTTATCAAATAATGATTTATAATACGCATGCGTCTCGTCAGGAAGGGTTGTAGGTTGGGCTACTTGATCCCCGCTAAGGTTCACACTGGGTGCGTTAGAAATAATATTGCTATTATTCGTTTGAACCCCGTGTGTCTTATATAACTCATTAGCATTGAGACGTGGGTGTACCTCAGAGGAACCGTCTGAATCATACACAGGAGCTCTGTCAGGTTGAACTACCGATGTGGATGATTGCTGCGAATTAGCCATCAAGATGGAGTCGGGAGTCACCTATTCTGCCTCATCATATGCTGCTGCAGATGCCATGAGACCAAACTCTTCAGCTAGAAGTGGAATTCCTGCTTCTTCCTTTTGTGCTATAAGAAGCTGAGACTGGAGATGGGCAACATTCCTCTTCTTTCTTACATGTCTATCGCGATGCTCAAAACCCGTAGCATCACTATCTTGTTGATAACTCATAGTAGAAGTCGTGTGAAAAACAGGATCTCAATTCGTAGAAAGCGTGAGTTGTAGTGTCAACAAAATCAAACTTTGCCAAAATTTTCCAGCCCGACAAAAAATTCCTCAGTCCGACAAAACGGTAAGCCCAAAAAAAATTTTAATCTCTAAGTTTTGAAATCGAGTTAGAAATAGCCAATAACTAGTAGGGAAAAAGTTTGAAAAAATGAAATTTTTAATGAAAAATAAAACCTAAAAAATTTGAAATTTGGCCTAAAAATTTGAATTTTGGTCCGAAAATTTGAATTTTTGGACAAAAATTTTTTCGCATAGCCAAAATTTGAAATTGAAGCTTAAATGGCCTAAAAATGGTCTAGGAAAAATTAAATTT